>BMAW01048634.1:261976-283786 GCA_019974015.1 Nephila pilipes
TATAATATTATAAAATGCGTTATAAAAATTAAGCGAACTCATGTTACAGAGTTACTGAATACGAAATTTAATGAAGAAAAACTACTTCTATTTACATTATACTAATTTCAAATTTTTGTATTTGAAAAAGAAATCTTTTAAAATCCTCTCTATATATTCAAATAACTTTTTTCCTCTATTTTAAATATTGAAGAACTATTTTCTTCATTATACCCATGAGTAAAATTTTAAAATGTAGATTCAAATGGTTAACAAAATGTTATATTACTTATTTTTTTTTATAAAAAGAAAAATAAGACTTAAAAAGCGATAACATTCATCGCCTCTTATCTTTCTCGATTTTGGAAAAATAATATCCCATTGGTTTGGATTTTATCAATGTATGGTACATTTCAAACGAGGAAATGTTTTCTCAAATATCAAAGTGAATTCAAATCTATACTACAGAGCATTTGACGCTTACAAATAGGGTCCAATATGCAACTTCATTTCACATTTTCAGACTTTCAAATTGGCGCTGTGGAATACATCGATTTAACACCTTACATATCAAACTTTTTTCTGTTATACAATATTTTTTTTCTTTTCTTAAATTTCCATCCCTGTTTTCCTGGGAACGGTTCTTGTAAACAGGATAAAACCCCACTGATAAAATAAGTAGCGAATAAATTTCAGAAATTCTATCATAGTGATATTTTATTCGGAGAAATTGTTTTCCAACTGAAAATACATGAAAGTACTTCGTTAAAATGAAGTGCAATATCTTTATTTTTGAAAAATTAGAATTTATCTTCATACGAATAAATGTTTGTAGTTTGTCATGTAAAATATTAAGAGATTTAAATGTATATTCCATTAACTTTTGTTTCATTAATCACATTGGGTGTTTTATTCAGATTGTATTAGTTATATAACAATTTTATTTTGTTCGAAATAAAAAGCCGAATTTTATAATACCATAAATATTATATTTTAAGGAAAATAAAAAATAAATTAATAAAATAAGTTTTAAATTACGAGTCAATTCCAAAAATGTTTTTATTGCTTACCTTGGAAAAAAATTTTAGTATTAACAAAATTGATATTTCTTATTCATAACATTATTTTGGTGATATTGTCAGCTGAAAATACCTTTTGAAAATTTCCATTGAAATAGACATTTATCTTAAAATCTACCTTTGATTTTTACAATTGTGAAGCAAAAATATTTTAATTAACCGTTGAAATTATAATACGTTTAACTTATAAAAGCTGTAGTTCTTATCAAAGCACAAATGCGTTTTTCATAAATGAATAGAAATGATTAAAACACGCATCAAGATATTTAATTAAAAAACTAAATTTTAGTTTCGGATGATGCCTCAAATTTTTTGATTTTATATTAAAAATAAACATATATTAATTCAGGGAGTGCTTACAGAGTAAAGAAACCAAATAAGTAACTAAATTACATCAAAAAAGAAATTACATTAATATTGTGAATAAATAAGAGATAATTTTATATCAAACTTGTATAGTACAAAGGGGAGTAAGGTGTAAAACGGAAGGGGCAACAATAAGTTGTACAAGACAAAAATTAAAATGAGACGTTCTAGCAAAAAAAACAAGGTATGCATGAAAAGAGAGAACACGTACAAGAATACAAACTATAAAGTCATATAAATACAGGAACAATAAGATTGTCAAAAACAGAAATAATATATTGAATAGAACTTTAACACGGGCCTTCCAGGTAATTTCCGTAAACTAACATGTGAGGTTTCTTTCTGACTTTACATTTAATTTTTTAACTTCTTTCTAACGAAATGAAAAATTGTTACTGAAATTAAACTTTAGAACCGTAGAGAGCATCTTTAATCAAGTTGTATATAAGTGATAGAGAAAAATTACAGGCATATATATATATATATATATATATATATATATATATATATATATATATGTGTGTGTGTGTATGTATAGAAAGGTTACGATAATAGAAATATTGCTGTTGTTGAAAGATATCATATTTGTGAAGGGTTTGAATAGTGCACCGGAATAATTTGCATGCCTGTATGATGCATAGGAACTGAGGATCACGAGAACAGCAAATTTTGACAATTTTAAAATTTTAAAAAAAATTTGTACGCAGGATTACAACTAAAACTGTATTTGCTGTATTTTTAGTGATTGAATGGAATTATTCATCAAATAGGTTATGATAAAATTAACTTACTCCTTTTTCTTCAACAGCCGTGTTATTTGAATCTGTCATCAAGAATATCGCATATAAGGTGCATAGTCTTATTTACGTTGACTATCTCAACTTAAGCAACATCATTTTAAATAAATATAATCGTATTTAAAAGTTATTATCCATTAAAGAATTTTTTATGAAACGTGATAAAATGAAACATACATTAAATTTTTTTAATTTGTATCCCTCCAATGTTGTTATTATTTCAGGACAAAATAATGAACAGCCGGGATGGTTTGAGGAGCGAATATTATTTGATATTTGACGCATTCATTACACAAGACATGATTCAAAACATATATAAAACACAGATTCACGAACATAGATCATTCTGCTAACAAGTCACTCTCTTTCATCGTGCTTGCGCTTGTCTCCTAACCAAAAAGAACAAGTTGTGCCAACTGGCTACCGTTTAATAGTGCATGGAAAAATAGTGCTAAATTACGGTATTGCAAATTCTATTTTATGTTTACTGACAGGCAATTACATAGAACGGAATAATAAGTCCTTTAAGGTGAGTACGATTTTGAAGCAAACAATCAATTTCATTATTTAAACAATGAGCATGTGGAACAAAAAAAATGTAAAGAATCGTGTTCGAAAATTTGAGTTGTTTGATTATATCATATGAGTGTAGTTCATGAAGTACTTGTACTAGGAACAGGAAATATATATTAGGAATTGAAAAGGGAAAGATATATTAGGAAGAGATTAATTCACTACAGAAAGTAATCTTTTTTTTCCTTTTCTTTTTCCAAAAAAGTCTATGCATATGACGTCTTTCGCTTTCTAGAAGAATTATTTCCATTAATTTTCTGCCTGTCTTTGCATACTTTGGTGATGATTCCTTGGAACAGAGTGACATCTCGAAGCGGTAGGAATCAAGTTTTAATCTCGCAGCAAATTGCTACCAAATTGACGCTATCCAATGAATCTGTGCCACATTACTTAGAGAGTTGTTTAACACATGACACTTTACAACGGTAGTGCAATCTGTCATCAATAACAGGTAGTTTTGAAACACTCCTAGTTATATTTAATGTGATAAAAAGAAATAAAATTTACTTGAAATGTAATTTTCCTGTGAAATGGCGAGTTCCTTTTTGAAGGGGTCAAATAACTTCCTTTTCCTGCTAAATGAATCTGTGGGAAAAGCAGTGTGAGTGAATGATCTTAGTCTTAACACCTGAATTATTTAATTATAATATAACATTCAATGCAAGCAAATCGATTGAAATTCCATTAACTACAGCTTTCTAAGTGACTTATTTACGATTTCCTGCATTGATAACTGAACGAACTTAAGCGTCCTTATAATTAAATTATAACAAAATTTTCGATACCCTTCCTTAATAATGTAACTAGTTATTGGAAAACAATAATTCCGAAACCTAGAAATTTAAAATGTGTGGCCTCTTATCTGAAATGTCGAAGAATTGAATTAATAGGTTTACCTTACGGCTTAATAATATAAAACGCAATCGGTAATCATTGGTAATTTACAATTATGGTGTCAAATATATGTAGGTTTAACAATCTTACATATATTATATAGATTAAATGTAAAAATAGGAATTTTAGGTATCAGAATAATTGCAAAGGATTTTATAATTCAAATATGATTAATAAATGTATCACCATTATTACAATGGTGTTAATCATAGTAAGAGTAAAATACAATGTAGTAAGTTTGTGTAACATGATTGTGATAGTTTGTTAATGTCAAAGCAAGGGCTGTTGGAAACGGACCTCCTAATTTTGAGCCGCCGTGACGAAGACGATATCTGAGCTGGAAGATTCTTCTCCAAACATTCACACCACGCCACTGGGAGAACTTTATACCTCGACCAGATTTTTAGTGCTTCAGCTCTGCTACTTGGTGTGTCTGTCATAGCATCACGACTCAGCAAAAACACCTCCAGCCGCAAGTCCGTAGCCTTGATCATTCGGCTATCGCGGCCACTAAGGTAAGTTACAGCAAGTGCCTATATTGCAAGAACAAAATCTGGCTAAGCTGCGCCCAACATTTGCATAAATTATAGTCTAGACAGACAAAAAAGAAAGAAAAGAAAAAGTTAAAAATTGGCTGAGAAGATAGAAGATCGAAAATAAAGAATGATCACTTGATATCCCGAGGACGCGTCGCTCATGTAAACCACAGACAATAATCTATGAGGGGAAAAAATACCTTGGTGACAGATCTTGTAAGTTTAAACCTGGTTCAAGTAACGACGACGACATCTAATCTGGCTACTTAGGCAAAAATTCGCTCATTGAGTGTGTAATTAAAATTTTACATAAAATTCATTTAATGATATTTTTCCCAAGATCTTTTTTTTAATCCACTAAAACATTCCTGATATTTATTCATTGTTTTGTTCAAAGGTACAGAATTTGTAGCAGGTAGCATCAAACAAACAAGTAAAATGTCTGAGGATTCTCAATTAATCTCCGTTTATGAGAAAAAAGAAACACTGATGTTTATACCAGGTGTGAAAAAAAGACAAGACACTTTATCAGGTTTTATTCGTGTATATTTACATACATTTTTAAATTTTCAAGATATTGGAAAAAAATTATTTTAAATTCATAAAGAAATGTAAATTTAATATTTTTTTTTCAAAATTACGAAAATCGGCTTTTTTTTAATTTAGAGCAGGATTCTAAAGCACATTGCTCAAAATTTGCATAATTAATTCTTCTTTGGAGGAAATGTCAAATTTTGATGTTACACATACTTTTCTGTTAATAATTTGTCTAAAAATTGATGTATTACTCACAATGAAACTTATTTTGAACACATCTATGAGATTTCCAAATAGCATTTCTTAGAAATTCGGCTTCCAAGCTAAAATGTTTTTTTGTTTTTAGAAAAATGAAGTTAAAAGTTAGAAAACAAAAAAAAAATTAATAATTAATTGATGTTTAATTCATTTTTCGATAATTCTTAAAGTTTTGGTGGTATTGCTTAAATTTTGACATGAAACTGTCCAAAATAAGTGGAGTTTTAACTTATGGTCACATTAACAGATATGTAATGAATTATGCAAAGAGCCAAATGAAGCTTAAGCAATAATCCCTATACCTTGATGACCATTTCAGGGCCATGGCGAGCGACTTAACGACTTTGGAGATAAATCGAAAGTTCCCGAAAGAGTTGGAATCTAGTCGATATCTTCACGGGCAAGAAAGTTACAAGCTTTTTATTGAATTTTCCTATGTAATGTCACACCTGGCCGGAACAGGTGTTCATACTCACTCTGAAAGCCAGAAAGAATGATTCTGTATTTGAAGTCTGTAATGCGGAGATCGATCGGGAATCTACTGGAAGCTGTCCGCAATTGAAAGTGGAGCGCTTTGGTTGAATTTGTTAATAAGCAGCATTTTTTTGCCGTGAATTGTCGGAGCCTAACCTAGAACTGCAAAAAATAACTACGGGTGTAATCCGCAATGATAATTAGTAAGCTAAACGTGTTATCCGCAATGATAATTAGTAAGCTAAACGGGTTATCCGCAATGATAATTAGTAAGCTAAACGTTTCTGATATAACTACGACTGTTTTTAAAATGCTGTTCTTATCCAGTATCTGTTTCACTAATTTTTACAAGTCCCTAGTTTCTGTTTGTGTCGTTACTTTCCAAGTTTTACTGCCCTTATGTCACCCTGAAGATTTCTGAAGAAAGGGACATGTGTCATTATCCTCTGTGTTAGACTTGATTTCATTTCCACACAACCAGATGTCTTCGTAACATATATATATTAAATAAACGAAATTATATAATTTACGATTCCTGAGAACCAGGTCCTGAGACCAGGTCCCAACCATCCAGTACTATATTACATTTGGCATGGGAAAAAAACTAATGTGACTAAGTTATTTTTAACCAGATTCAAAAAATCATTTATAATTTAATAAAACTCATTATACAGCACGTATCTGTTGGATAGAGAAGATTTGGTAAAATATTGTTCCATCTGCTAGAAAACGGTGGGATTAAAGAGAAGTGTGTAAAATATGTTCAAAATAAATTAAAAAAAAAACAGCTAATCATATGCTTGCTACTGTGTGTGTTTCCATACATTACCAAAGTATTCAAAAGTAATTTGGAAGGATATTATGAAAGTTGTGGATAAATGATACATAAATAAACTAACAAACGGAGCTTAACATTCACATCTTAGCTAAAATCTTTATTATGAATACATTCTTATTTTAAGTAAATACGATATTTCTTATTTAAAACTTAAGAATTAAAAACAACCTTTGTTATTTCGCCAAACAGCTATTTAGTTTTAAGAAATTTGAGAAAAAATGTTAATTTTTTAAAAGTTTTAATAATCATGAGGCATAAAGCCATGGAGTATAGGCTCGAGAATTTTAATTTGAGCATGAAAAAGCAGGGATGAGCTAAGATAATTTATAAGCAATTCATCAATATCCTTCAGAAATCCACCGAAGGTTCTTGATATTGCTTTTGAAATTTAATGATGCTTTTATAATGGAATCAAAAGCAATGCTTATTTCATTTATTTAACAGCATTTGTAAATCAATAAAAATTATTACAAATTCTTTGGAAATTTGAACACAATTGTCATGAATAACTATCGGAATCTGAGATGAACAGAAATTATTAAAAATTTGTATTAATGATCATGGGTAGTCTTAATTTTTCATTCATTTAATTTAAGTAAAACAAAAAATGCATATACAGTATAGAGTTATATATATATATATATATATATATATATATACATATATATATATATATATATATATATATATATATATATGTGTGTGTGTGTGTGTGTGTGTAATTTCTAATAATTTATATATGTCGTTATTTTGAAATGTCATGTAGAAACTGTGGATCAGTTTGTGTGATCTGTATTCAAAATCCAATATTTAAACATTCATTTAGTTAGTATAATTTTCTTAAAAAAATAACACGTATTAGTACCTTATTGATAAGGTAAACAATATTGAATCATTTTTTTTTCTTAAATGTATCAGGAAAATTATTTAATCAAGGTCAACAACACGGTTTCTCTTCTATCATTTAATTGTGACCTTTACTAAATAATAAAACTTAGACTCTAATTCATCGGATATCAAGCACTGAAGAAAATTAAATTGATTTATTCAGAACTAAGATTATTTTACAATTCAATACATAAATTGTTATATATGTGGAAAAAGTCTCTACACGCATGATAATTATAAACACCAACGTTTTTAAAATCTTACTCATCTGATTTTGCTGTTTGATTCGAGCTGTGAACCACTTGTATTATGATTCCTGGTTATTACTCCACCTCTATCATCCAATAACCTAATCTATTTTTCTGTGAAAAAAACAAAAGTACGTCTATCTAATTGATTTCCTCTAACGTCTACTACTCATAAGCCTTTTATTTAATTCATTCACTGCTTTAAACGCTATAGCATAAATCTTATTCACTACATCACTCATGAATCATGTTCAAGAAGAGATTTTCAATCCAATTAACATCGTAATGGAAATTCCCTAAGAGGTAGTTGCTAAAGAGAAATACGCATAAGAACCCCACTATACGCTTACATTCAGCACTTGCTATAATATTTAAGAATCTATTATAAGTAATCATTTTATGATTTCCCCTGAAGGATAGGAAGCAGAATATTCATCAGTTTATTGAAAATCTTTAGATATATTACATGCATTTATAAGGTACTAATTACGTAGCACGGCGATATGTAGCATTACCTAAAATGTATTGTACTATTATTCCTGTTCACTTTCTCATCGTGTTATTACTTTAAACTTTAACCAACCCGTAATACCTGTCACGAAAGGTATACACAACATCAATCACTTGTAGAAAGTAAACCCTTCTGTAAACAAACTATTCCATCATGCATAAACCCGGAAGATAAATTGAAAACAAAGAGTTGTCAACAACTAGAGAGTTGAGCGTTTATTGTACTACATAAGAGGAAGATTTAGAAGTATATTGGAATCTGTAAATAATAGATACCCTAAGAAGCATATTTGTTATTTTATTATACTTCAACACTAAAGTTTCTAAGCTTGCGCTTGTTTTGAAGCTTGTACAAAATTTTGTTTCAATTTTACGTAAGCAATATGTATATATATATATATATATATATATATATATATATATATATACTTTGATAAAAGATATTACACGTTCGTTCTAACATTAATGAAACGTGAAACATTCCTAATGTATGGCCAAAATGAACAGTCCTCTTTTCATAATAGCATTATTTATTAATTCCAGCAGAGAAAGAGAGTTACATTCTGATGAACTTAGTCCGGTTTCGGTAACCAAGCCCGAAGTGAAAGACCACATGAAGATTGCAGATGTCAATACAAAAAAGTATAAGAGTAAGATAACAACAGTAAAAGCATGACAGGGAGCTGTGCAACAAAATTATGTATCAGGAAGTTTTCACAATAGACGTAATAGAACAAACGGTACAGGATTAGAAATTCTAGGGTATTTCTAATTTCGACAAAGAGTGTAGTAGGGAATAATTGGCAGATTTACAACCGTGGGAAAAGGGATTAAACAAATTTTATGAGTGCGGGATCTAATAAATAAAATGATATTTTGGAACTGGATCTGGAAATAAAAATGACCTCTTAACGTGTGAATTAGAGATAGGGAGAGAGAATGAGATATAATAGAAAATTAAATTATTATTAATAGAAATTATTAAATTAAAATTAAATCATTACACACACACACACACACACATATATATATATATATATATATATATATATATATATATGTATGTGTGTGTGTTTCAAAGACATTTGCAATTTGTACATACAATATACTCGCATCCAATATAAATATGATAAATTGAAAAGTAGTTTTCTCAGAAGTTTCATGTTTAAAAAATAGAGTATATCAAAACGAATAAGTTAATTTCTGCATAACATCTTATAAACCGAAATAGTGAAGTGATATTTGTTCAAATTAAATGTAACATGCACATATTAATAAAGTTATTTTTTGTATAAAAGGAAAAACAATGCAACATTGTGTATTATTATATGAAATTCGTTGGCTCAATATGTAAGGCAAGTTAGTAAATATAGAGGCAGAAAATATTTCACAAACTTTTTTAATGAACCTCAAAAGACTGGTCCAAAAAGTGTTTGGACATTTACCTCATTTTGTGAAACTAGTCGAAATATGTGATAGTTATTAAAATTCCTTAGCGACTCTTAGATTCAGTTGCGTTTCAACTCTCATTTCATCATAAATTTGAAACCAGTGTCTTTGCAGTGCTTTAATGAGTTCAAAAAGAGTGAAGTCACATAGAGACAGATCTGGAATGTAGAGGAATGCGGGTAACAGAGTGTTCCTCACCTGAAGAACTTCGGAAAACATTTCTTATTAGCTGCTATAGTTGTGTCAGGTATTGCTTTCTCGTGAAACAGGATGGCATCGTGAAAAAGTTTGCTGCAAAGTTTCAATTTCATTGCCGTTCTTAGCTTCGTTATTATTTATCAATACAGCTCAAATCTGACTGTAGTTCCGAATTCCAGGGATCCGACAATAAATGCTCCTTTGTTATCAAAGCTAGAAATGAATAAACATAGCTATTTCTCGGATATCAATATTTTCCATTTTTTTTCACGATGTGATTGTTTATTAACCTCACACTGAGGTACAACACGAGGACTACTGGGAAAGAACTTTATTATTCTGGACCTCTGTTAAGGGATGAGAAGAATTTATAAATTAAAGCACTTACCTCTCAAAACTTTCACACCTCGCTAACTAGAAGACCGGGAACCTCGACTAGATTTAACATGCGTCAGCCCTGCTACATGGCGGCTCTTTGATGGCAACTGGGCACGAGCCCACGACTCGACGATAACAATGGTAGTCGTGACTACATAGTCATGACCTATAGATTACGGTGGCCACATTTATTGCTGGACACTTAACGCTGTCTTGAGAGTACAAGTTCGCAAATCATTTTCATTACATCATGTCGCATTTCAGGACTATCATTATTATTGAAAATACAAAAATTTTACTTCAATATCTCCTAATTCATTATTTATAGACTTTACCTAATGATTTGAATCGAAGAAACAAGGTCGAAATAAATTCATATTTTACCAAGCATATAACATAAAATGAATTTTCAAAAATAATATGCACTCCCTTTTCTGTGCTTACAAAAATGTGACATCTGGCATTGTAATGGATACTAGCTCAAGTTCTGATGTCAAAATATATGGGATAAATAAAAATATAACCCAAAAATATATTATAATGAATGTTAATAAACACTTAAACAAAGGGAAAATACATGTATTATATACTCAGTAGTTGTAATTATTACTAATAAACTATTTTTATAAATGTCTTGTAAAAAGTTTTCATAATTTCTCATCTTTGTGTGGAAACTACTAGCAATGAATTTTTTTTAATTAATGCTATTAAATATTAGAATTTTGAAATTTTTAGATATAAGGCAAATCAAAGTTATAGACATTCCTAAGGCTCTAATTTGAACAATCAGAAAATATTATTATGATGAACGTTACCAAGTAAAACACTCACTATTCATTCAATAATATTTATTAATAGTTAATGACAAAAATAAAAGTCCATCGACTTAAATTCCATGTTTGTGTTATAATATATTCAGATATATATTTGATTTTTTAATCATTCAAGTTGATAAATTATGTGTTTTTAATTATATTACATTTTATTACAAATAAAAGTCTTTTTTATAATTAATAAAATATTTCATTTTCTTTAAGAGATCGTTTGAAAATTAAAAGGAATGTAATTTTTAATCATAATAATGGCATTTTAAGCATCATTGTAACAATAAAAGGCTGAATTATGAATATCTAAGGGAATATGAAATTTATTTTAAATCTTTTGCCTTGAGCTTCAGCGAGGAATTCTTTTCCAACAATTGATGAAACCAAAAGCCCTTTTGACATTTGTTGATAGCGATTTTTTGAGGATCTTTTGAAAATTAGGTAGGATTTTCTGGTATTCAGATCCAATCAAAAGTTTCGCAGACTTCCTCATGTTTCAACTCCAACGAGACAGACAAAAAACACAAAATGGAATTTTTTCATGATTTGAAAGATATAGATTACTGAAATTTGTTAGGTAGGAAATGTTTCAAGTTTTGAAAGAATACCTTAAACTTTATTCGATCTTGTTCGTTACAACTTCCTCGAAAAAGTGCAGGTGAATGCAGCTCAAATACGTAGAGTCACATATATATCAAGATAAAAAAAAGTTAATTTTTCTTTCAAAAGAATTAAAGAAAATATTATAATTCACTATATTCAATGAAAACCTTTTTTCTGTTGTAGATCATTTTTCCTTTTTTTTTTTTCTTTCAGAAATCGTGTATGAAACATGTTTTATTTCCAAAGCTTCTTATTACTTTACTCTTAGTAACAATTTGCTTGAACTTTTTTCATCAATTTTTCACCATTTCCCAAGAAGCTAGAACCTAAAAGTTTTGTTCAAGAGTTCAGTTTGGATAAAAATACAATATTAAATTATAAAAAAAAAAAATGTTAAAAATATGTTTCAAATTTGTTTCAAATTTTGCTAAAATTGTTTTGAAAACTATAAAGACATATATATATATATATATATATATATATATATATATATATATATATATATAAAAATTTTTTAAAAAAAAAAACAACAGTTATACGTGGCAAAAGAGTAAGAAGGAACAAAAAAGTGAAAAAAAATTAATTCCTTCTTCAACCAATAAGAAATTCAACGATAGCGAAACGGAGAGTTGAGCATCATCCTAAATAAAAAATGAAACTATTTCAAACCTCCTGAAAATTTGTGACTGATAACAAAGTGTTGCGCATTTTCCGAATGTATAACTATCAAACTTATGATCTCACCCTACCATTCTGTTTTCAGTCATCTGGACTGGAACATTTTCCCCTTCAATAGACTATCAATTTCAGCACATTTTTTTTTAAAATTTCTTGCTAGTTGAAGAAACAAAAGATGTTTTGCTTTTTTGTTTAAAATTTGCTGCAAAATATCTCTTTTGCTACAAATGTGTTGGTTAAAATTATATATATATATATATATATATGAAATAATTTTCCTTAAATTTAATTATTTTTTTATTTTATCGAATATTTTAACAAACATAGTAATACTTTCATCGTTATATTTCGTGATGCTATTTATTTTATTCTTTTAATTGATACAATCACATGATTTCCAAAAAAAATATTTAGATCAGCTCTTATTACACTGTAAAGTATTAAGGAAATTTCTTTACTTGCTATTCAGACTTCATGTAAAATACTTAAAGATGCCTACATCTATTATCCTGTGATCTTTCTAACCTTTAATATTACTTCCTAGGATAAACTTGGAAATTTTACTGCCGCTTCGTTCTTAATTGCCAGAACGGGTGGACGTGTGTCGTCCACCTTTCCTTATGTATCTACCTCTCACTCCTGTAGCATCAATAAACTCATAATTCATTGTTGTAAAATTTCCTATTATGCCATGACTACCTCGATGCAAGTACAACATAATTTAAATAAAATATTTCAGAAGTACCAAAGACATTTTATTATATATATATACATATACGTGTGTGTATACACTCCATAAAAAAACGACGCACGAAGAAGGGTTTGTCCTGACGCAATAGCAATTGCTAGATGCACGGAACATACATATAAAAAGAAAAGATTAACTGAACAACTGAAGGATTTACTTCAGAATTTGGCAGCTACAAACCAAGGAAATCAATAAGACGTTGATCCACCTGTGACCTGGATTTAAGCAGTCATTCGGCGTGGGATACACTGATAAAGTTTCCAGATGGTGTCCTTTTGAATTTCAAGCCGAGTTGTCTCCAAATGTAGGACTTAATCATTAACATTCCGGGATGATTCCAATCGTCTTCCTATAACGTCCCAAATCTTGTATATGGGAGAGGGATCGAGGGATCTAGTTGACCAAGGAAGTGTAGGGAAAGGTAGTAGACAATTCATAGCAACTTGAGCCATGTGCACTGTTTTGTCGGAAATTATATCCTGTGTTGTGTTTCAAAAGGAACGGTAAAACAACCATAGGTAGAATGTCGTTTACATATGCCGTTTATATATGTGCTGTCAGTGTGCCAGAAATGACTACCACAGGTGTACAGCTACCAAAAGAAATGACACCCCAGACCTTAACGCCCTGTTGCAGGCCTGTTTGGCATGGAATAGTAAAGGCAGGATTCCCCCACTGCCCTGGACATCTCCAGACACTTCTGCGGTTGTCGTTATGGTACAGTTGGAAACGTGACTCATCATTAAAGACTATACGTCCTCAGTCACAGCTGTTCCAAGTTGATTGATTTCGACGCCACTATAATAGTACTTGGCGGTGAATAGGTGTGAGAGGAAAGCAACTTAAACGTCAATACGAACGTAAATTCCGCTCTCTTAGCCGTCTATAGTGAGTGAAGTTGGACACATGTGTGCAGGACACACTATGGATAGTTGATAACGACGAATACAGTGCTGTGACAGCTTCTCTGACAATCATTCTGTCTTCCTGTTTTGTTGTGGTCCTCTATCGCCGCTGCCGTTCTAGCGCTGATATTTGCCGTCGTTTATATTTTTTCCAGTGTCGTCTAATCGTCGCATCGCTTCGACCCAGATGTCGACCGATTGTTCGATTCGTCTAACCAGCCTTTTTCATTCCGATCGTACGACCGCTTTCAAACTCTGACTTTGCACGTAATGTGTACGAATCGTTCGGAGAGACATGGTTACAACCGAAGTAAGATATCCACAGTCGAAAAGCAACTTTTATTTTCACCATACAACGGAAAATAGAGCTCGTTATATATACACCTGCTGAATGCACAGTTCCAATATGTTGGTGCTCCCATTGTTCATTCATTGGATACCGAAGTTCAATTATTTGCATGCTCAGTCCAAATGTCTTTGAATGCACAATTTCATTCTAATCGGGCAACTACTTCTTGATGCTTCGAATGTATGGTTATCGAGTGTATATACTTATATTAAATAAATTAATTTAAGTCAAATAAAGAGGAAAAAGGGAATCCTTACGTAAGAGGACTAGAAATACTAAATAATTTCTAGTAAAAGAGAATATTACTCTATATTAGAATGAATTGGAATATTTTTTTTTTCAAAAACAGATGCTTAAAGTAAGGGTGCAACTATAATTGTTGCAACCGCGCGTGGGCTAAAAGCCAGAATGCCAAAAGTTCTGTATTTAATTCTATTAAGATGCAATCAAGCATTTCAATGAATGAATTTACTAAATAAATTACCCAATACCTCTAAATCTGGAAAATGGGTAAAATAAAAGATAGAGCTTAACGTGTAAGGTATTAGATTTCGTTGAATGTTTCATTTTTATATAGAATTTGTCCAGTCTTTTTTAGTAAGCGCAGATGTCAATGATGCATTTTAATGTAAAAAGATGGAGTCTCATTATATATTATAATATATGAAAAAATATATTCTTAATTTTAGAAACTAAACTGTATTTATAATAAATATCTTAATGAATTAATATTCGCTTCACTGAACCTTCGCTTGAAAATATTCTCAATTCACTCAGAAATAAGTATTCAATAACTACTTCACTAGAAAAAAATTAATAGCCAACTTATGAGAACAAATATTCGCATATGGAGGATATTTTCATAATGAAATACATTTGATGAGAATATATTACTCTTAGTATATTCCTCTAAGGCATTGAATTATTTTCTTAAAAGAATTAATAAAAATTTATATCGATGCTGGGCTCAATCTTTTTCATTGAAAGCATCTTATAAGCTCAATCTCCATCGCATGGTGTTGACGAAGTAATGTCCTTCTCATCTGACAACGAATTTTAAAATTAACCAAAAATCGCTTCATTCAGCCACAATTGACCGTTGAAACCATTTGACCTTCTGACGCTCAAATCCATCCTACCATGGCACAAGTACTTATAAAAAACTTAGGTTTTCTATTTCACGGTCTGTGACATCCTATAATATAACCAGATAAAAAGAAATCAGAACCATTTTCACGTCTAGAAACTGTCGTCTCCTTACAAAATAGGGTAAAAAAAGGCAATTTTGTGTATTAGATCGTTGAGAGTGGAATAAAATGAGTCCCGATTTTTTGAGGATACATCCAAGTTTGATTTGATCGTTAAGCTGCGTTGTAGGGATTTTCTTTGAAAAAGGAAGAAGGCGAGAATAATTCATGATTGGAAGTTGTGTGATATTGCGAAAGTTTCAATAGCTTTCATTTTTGTTGGAGAGATTTGCAGAGATAATTTAAGATAAAAAGTGACATTAGAGGTTAAAGAGATTAAAAAATGCAAATATAATTTAAAGTATTCATTCTAAAAATATTCAAATTTTCCTCGAATAATCAAAGTCTCTGAATTTTTGAAGATAGGTAACAATTATTAAGCAATATCCCAAAATTAAAAAAAAATATTTTTATTGAATAGATATTTCTTATTTATTTGCTTGACACAATGATTTTTCTAGATTTACTTCAGTTGACTAGGAGATAATAAATAATTATCCATGGCAAAGAAAAACAAGCAATTCTCATACAACTTTTTATTCTAGTTCGTCTCGGAATTTAAGGCATATTTCTAATTGCTGATTACCAAAATTAAAAGATTATTCATGTGCTTGTTTCTGCTTTGTTTGGATTGATTACAATAATACTGATACACTAGTCAATATACGGTGTCCTGATTAGTAGAGTAATTAATTCCCATTGAGGCTCTCGCCTAACTGCCATTTTTATTTCATGGACATAATGTTAATTCTAGGGAATTTTGAATTTAATTCTCACATCTTTTCTATTTAATCTATATGAGTGTAATAAAGTGCATCTGAAAGAATAAAAAATTAAGAATGCCTCTGCTGAATTACTTCCCCCCCCCCTATTTTTTAACATTATTAAAGAATATTTCTAAAAGACCGGAAAAAATCACAAACGGATAATTAAATTAGGGGTAAAATATTTTTAAAAATCGGGACAAAAAGTAATTCCACTGAAGCATTCATTGTATTCAATTTTAGATGTATTTTATTGCATTCAAATAGATCAAAAAGCAAAGGTGTGAGAATTCAAGTCGAACTTCCATAAGCTTAACATTAATTTCACAAAATCAAAATGGTGGTTAGACGGGAGCCTTAAGTTTGATTCTTTCGAATTTACACCGTTGCGTTGCACGGGATAATATGCTTTATATATTTTGGGGATCAAATTCCTCACCTGAGTCTGGCTCAATTGACTGATCGTTTACTAATTTCGCACTAAGAACATGGGGACTATTGACGAAGGACCTCATCATTTTGATCATCTGGTCAAATGACGAGGGCATGATCTGAAGTGTCCCTTTCTTCATCAATTTCTTATATCACGACAAAATGGACTTGGAGCATCGATGGATTTCACGTGTATCTGCTCAGCTAAGTGGTGAAATGTTCGTTACATCAAGATTCGTATCATCTTTTAGAAGAAACAACGTCGGCAGGTAGTTCCAGACCATAACCAATAAGCTGCCGCAGACACGAATGTGGCTCATAATTATGATGAGTTAATTAAATGTTCCTTTCTGTTGAGGAGAAATATAGGTAACCAGAAAAGTTTCAAGCATAATCTGTACACTGCATGGTTTGAGCAATCGATCTAATTAATCTTATCCTAGTTAATCTCCTGTAAAGAAGAAGAGTGACTAGAATAAGAGATATATCACTCTCCCTCTCATAAAAAGTACATTAAACTACAAACTCCCACGTTGTTCATTAAATTTCAATACAAAGAAAGAATAAAAAACATCTTTATCAGTTAACATATATTTTAGGTTCAGAGAATATTAAGTCTCATTCTTTTTGTCTTTTTTTCATTGGTATAGAAATATGTAATACATTGATCACGCATAAGAACATGTAAACAAGCGCTTAACAATTTTAAAAAAATCAATATATAATTCCAAAATTTGAATGTTATTCAAAATGCTTATATTATGAAGCGGACTTTAATATCTAAGTATAACGCTGCATATTTGCTTTTAGGATTTTGTTAATATACGAAATCTTGTAACTTGATAATTTTTGAAAAGTTCTTTAAGTTCCAATTTTCATAAAAATTCTCAATTTCATAAAAATTTTCATAAAAGACTTGTATGGTAACCATACATTAATATTTATTATTATCATTGACTAGAATTGTAGCTTTTTCTCTTTAAGGGAAACGATATTGCCTAGAATATTTTGTGTGAAAAAAACTTTCTGCTTAGCACTGTCTACCAATACAAGTTTCGTTTATAATTGGAATAAATAGATAAGATTTTTTTTCTTTTAGTTTTGCTATGACAAAATTCATTTTATGGTATTTATAAAAAAACTTTATTATAAAATAAGTTAATTCAAATTTTTTCCTAAATATTTTTGGAGGAAATTATTGCTAAAGTGAAGTGTTTATTCTATATTACAAATTAGAAGTTAAAATTTGAATTATATATATAATTTGCTGCCGTAAGAGCCCAACTACATTAATAACAAAATCTAAAATACATTTGAATTATAAAACTGCTTAATAACTGGATTTGTTTATAGTTACCCCTTATGACAAAAATATTTTATTAATCTTTACATAATTATTTCTCATAAAAATGTAATAAATATTACTTATTACATATGGGCTTCATTATTAATTGCAACATTACTTTATAAATTTCCTTCGTATGAATGCCCTATATTGCTCACTTTATGTACTCTAATCAGAAAAATCTTTGATACTTGAGTTGGAAAATATGAATGATATACTACATCCTTCTAAGAATCAGATAATACACATCTAATGCTATTGTATCTCTTTCGCTGTCTCACAAAACTTTTATGATTCCGAGAAAAACTCGTAATACCGAAGTAGGTGATGCCTAGAGAATAGGTTTTTATTTTTTTCTCTTTCTTCTCAGAGAGCTGAAAAGGTTATAAGCCTTCATTCGTTTTTCTGTCCCTAACAGGGCACCGCACATCGTTCATTACGTTTCCAATGTCCCAGAAAGCTGGGACATTGTCCCGATTTGATTTCAAGTAAAAATTGTCTTACAGAATAACAAGTTCCTTCCGTTATTACTGTTTGAAACAGAATACGGTATTATAACCTTTCGACACAGGTCTCTGTGCCCTTTCTTTATTTGATGTTTAAGGACTGAGTCATAAATGAAGGATTTGAAAGAGAGTTTTTGTATTATATTTTTCCTATCAAAAATAGTACATAGTGTAGAATAGTTTGAAATATATCATTCATATCAACTCTTTAGATGATTATTTATTTTATTACTGTAAAGTTTAATGTTTTCAGTGTGAACGAATTATTACAGTTATCAGAAAATTCGGCTTAAGTAATTGTAAATGCTGAAATAGCCTAATGTAACGAAAAACTATTCTGAATTAAGAAAAATGTATCAACTATTATAAATATTTCATAAATTATTTACTATAAATTTAGCAATAATCAAAATGTTAATATTAAGACGAATAATTTGGAAGAGCATGCGAGAGCAGTTGTGAGTAAAAAGAATGATACATTATTAAAATATTTGAACATGTATAATATGTAAAGTAGCCATGTAAATGTTGCAAGAGTCATTTGAAACATTTATGTATATGAAACTATTTATATGTTAAAATTAAAATAATTTTCAAAGCTGTTATGGAAAATAGCTTAGTATTTATTTAAAACAAATTTAGGAGCTGAGTTTAATTAATATTAGGACATTTCTGGATTTTGAAGGAAAGTGATACGAATTTTTAAATTCATTTCTGATTTATCAATTCAAATATTCAGAATTTTTTTAAATTTATATTTAATTCAGGGAAGATACTTCAATTAAATATATTTATCACGTAAACAGCACGAAGCATGCATATGTAATAACGGAAAATTTCAGTAATTGATTATAAATCTAATCAAGTAAATCAATTTCAAATTTAGAATATCATTAAATAGGTTTTCTCACAACACAAAAATGTTTTACAATTTTAAAGTTAAATTGAAAATTATATTAATTAATTAATAAGATACTAACAATATGCAACTGGAATTTCAGGTAAAAGAAAATAATCACAATAAATTTTTTAGGATGGCTTCTGGAAGAGGCAATTTTTGCTTGCTTTCTAATTGACTTTATTTGAAAACATTTATTTTGTTAACTTCAAGATTAGATTCATTGAATATTTTTTTCAAATTATATGGCAATTGATATCTTAATTTACACACATGAAATACACCAAACTAAGATGACTTGAAATTACATGGAAATTTATTGCAATGTTTTTCCATGATTCTCATTTGAATGATTTTTAATGCTTTTTATATAAATAATATGATTGTGAACACATCTCTTTCAGTTTGTCCTTCATTTTAATATTAGTTGAATTACTTGTTTAATTAACGCATGCTTGGATGCCGAGAATCCGTACATTCATAAATTCAGGAAATTTCAGATCCCGTTTGAGGTAATTTGCGTTATTAAATTCACGTTACAGGATGGTTTCATTTTACTTTATACACATGATTTTAAATCTGAAAAGATATTTGGAAAAAAATGCATTTTCGGATTATATATAGATACACTTATATTCGGAAATATGCGGTAAGTTAAGGTTTCAAATTGTGTAGTCTTTTTCTCAAAAATACACTCTGTTATTTGATCGTTTATTAATGTTGATCTTAAAATCAATATGTGGGCAATTGAAGATAGACCTTGCCTTTGTCAAGTGACGAGAAAGATACCTTAGAACATACCTCATTTCAATATTCCGCACCAGCCAATGTTGAGTACATGGAAATTCGACACACACACATATTTAACACGCACCAATACCTCTACACCGCGTGTCCTTAAGTATATCATGGCTCGAGACCACGACTCGGGGAAATCAGAACCCATTTAATGTTGTAATATTGTTATGAAAAACATATTTTTCTCGACGAAGTGATCTTGACTGAAATACAGTTAACTTCAAAATTTGATTTGTGAATAGATACTTTTCTTTTCATTCCATAGAATTGTTAAAAGAACATGTGACTACCATTTAATACAATAAAATTCTAACAGAATATATACTTACATCAAATGCAGTGCGCATTCTTGGATCACCTCCGAATAAGGGACTCCTCTATTTAATGGACAATTCTGTAGGTCCCGGTCACTTTGAATAGTATATGTATTTTCCTCTTATTTAAGAGACAAAATGTTTCATGTATTGGGTGTCCCTTGTTGGGGGATACTACTATAAATTGTTTATTCAACTCTATTAAAACTTAATGCACTGTTCTAGAATAACAAGTAGTATTTAATAATTTTATATATTATACCTACTTCTCTGACAGACAAAATAATTAAATATTTATTTACATTTAAATATTCGAATAAAATTAACCTATTTTTTACAAATATATCTTACGAATTCTTTAGTTTGAAAAATCATATTATTATTAATAATTTAATTATGTGTGGGATATGCTCGGGAGATAATTTGCAGCCCTTCCGTGCGCCATAAGTTCCGTTTCAGAACCGAATGGAAATCGTCAATACATTTAGAGTTTCTTGAGCCCATAATTCATCCACATTGCTCTAACAAGTATGAGAAATCATTGTGTAGCGTGCCTGGTTTTCAGACGTGACTATAGATCTTATTATGCAGCATCGTGATCTTTTTATTTCATTCGTTTTTTTACTAAAACGCGTACTGAACTTATGCAGTTTCCTTTCAAATATTTTTTTTGTATAATAAGTGAGGATATTCACATTATTTCTCGTAGTTTTATTATTTAATAACAATTTTACACTCGCATATCACGTATGCAATCACTCCGACTTAGAATTCCGTCATTAATCACTTAATTACCAATTATAAATAACATTTGGACTCCAGTGTATATGATACTCAAATATAACAGTGCATATTTTAATTTCAAATAACAAACTATTTATAATTATTTATATGCTTCCGATTGTATAGTTTTTATTTCTATTTCAGCTTTTTTAGGTTTAACATAAGCCAGTTTTTTTTTTCAGATGAAATTTTTAGATGTTGCATAAAAAATTAGTATTTTACCTTAGAAAAATATAAATTTAAAATAAATTTGAAAAATTTTAATCTTACAGACAGATACTTATATAAAATATAATATTTTATTTTTTAAACATAAAACATATAGCAAAGTAGGAAATGTTTTCTAAGTTTTGACTATACATTTAAAAGAAGAGCACCCAGTCTTCGTGAATCTTAAGAACATTAATTGTAACAGAAATAAGTAACTTGGTCAAAACTTGATACATATTATTAACTTGAAAGTTTTTAATAAAGGCATTCTCTTATCATCGTGATTCATAAGAATTTTAGCTGCCTTTTTTTTTCTTTTTTTTTGGCAACTTAAATTTAAAAAAATTTGTTTCAGTGTATATAGTTGTAAAGTAAACAGTTTCCGCAAAAAAAATTAACTTAAA
>BMAW01048641.1:0-10338 GCA_019974015.1 Nephila pilipes
AGGGTTACAATATATATTAAATAAAAAAAATTAACTATTGGATATACGATTCATTTTTTCTTTCTTGATGATGAAAAAAGTTAAATTTTAATAAATAGTGTGTGTTTCTGTTGTATATATGTGTGGGTCTGTTGTGAAAATATGTGTGTCTGCGAGAAGTATGTCTGTAGAAGTATGTGCTAATCTTGACGAGAAACCATACTTATATGAATCTCCAGGAAGGGGGAAGGGTCACCAGAAAAAATAAAGTGCTCTTTCCTTCTGTGTGAACAGGTGACATTTTTGGAAACTGCGTTTTCGGTGACCCTTTGTGGGTTTTTATTTGTGAATTCAAAGATATTAATTGGGATTGACTAAAATTAACAACTACTCCTTGAGGATCATGGGCACCACATATTAATATCCAGACAGAGAATTCACATGGAAATAAGTGACTTTTAACAAAACAATTTTAATACAAAAACGAAAATTCAGATATCAGTAGGAAGTATAACCCGTTATTTATCCGATACAAGCAGGAAACTTAGAGGTACATATTCAGTAAGCTTGACGATAGCATCCTGAGAGATGGAAACATGTATACTCTCAGCCATCATTCACAGTTCGTCCTCCAATTAGTGCTCGGGCAGATCAAGCAAAAAACCTCCAATCGCGTTCCAAATATCCTAGATTGGTGAGAGACCAGGAAAATTTGCAGGCCAAGGAACTGGCTGATGATTGCCATGTGTTGTCCTGCTAGACAATATCATTTTGTAACCTCTGAATGTAACACAACCGGCTTCAGCACTTCATCAACGTATCGTCGAGCCATCAAAGTGACCCTGATGAGTACTGGGGGAGGGGGACCTTCTATCATGTCTAATGCACCCAAATCCTTACTCCATGATAACGAGTGGTATGGTGTTCAACTTTAATGGTAAAATTGGCTCGATTTTCCTGACGTTGTCATACTCTCGTCGATCTTCAAGGAGAACAAAACGAGACTCATTATTGAACACTACATTGGGTCATTCAGTCTCCTATTGGCTTAGTTCTGACACCTTTGCAACCTTGCAGTGGGCTGGCATCATTCGTAAAATTCACAAAATGTTGCTTGTGTGTAAGCCGCTTTCAGCCAATCGTCGTGTATCTGTTCTCGTGAATCGTCATAAATCAAGAAATTGGGGCATCTATAATTCGCTGCACATTCCACACATGTCGAAAGTCGTTGATTGTCGGGCCTCCACCGCATCTCTACGAATGTTTAAGTCTACACGTTCTGTTGCACATAAAAGTGGATGTAATCTTTCGCAATGATTCATATTTCGTTCTACAATTCTATGGTTCTAACTCTATGTATAGCTGGCATATCTACGTAGTTTCAACAACTTTACGACAATACAACCAATGAGTTGTTCGTAAGATTACAATCTGACCTCTTGTAAAATTGTCCGGTAGCCTGAACAGACTTTGGTGTCGTCGTTCTGGTACCTATTACTCCTCACGTATCTTCTAAAACGCAAAATTTCTCTAAAATCTAAATTTTCTAGGGAGCTGAGAGTAGTTATTGTTGATTCATCAGCCGTTTCCTTCCTTTATACACCACTCTATAACCGCATGGCCAACTTCCATGTAAGATCATCCGCATGACTTAGCTGCGAATTCTTCTAAATATGTATATTTTTACGGCTGAATCTTCATGTTTTTGCATATTCTATGTTGGGCAGTATAAGTAGTGAAAAACAAATAAAATTTAGTATACATAAATTACATGCTATCTAAGAATAAAAAAGTAAATGAATATTTTAAAAGACTAAGAAAGCATAATTTTTTACGAAATATAGCTTTATGCAGTAGATTTTCATTAATTTGAGCTCTAAAAAGTACTACTATTAAATTACAGTAAATTATTTTTATTAGCACTGAACTCAATACAGTTCAACGAAATATTTTATGGAGCTAGAAAATTTACAAAAATAACATTTATATGTGTTTCTATAATAGAAAATTATTTATTCATTAGATTGGTTAGCATCGGTTTCTTTCTTCTTTTACAACTGTCTTCGTGAACAATGCTATTGATTTCATAATAGCTTGATTTTATTACAAATGTTTTGGTAGCTAAGGAAACTTGAACGCAAACAAATATATGTAGTTATATTTTGTATTAGCGTATTAAAATTTCTGTGAGAGTATGGGTTATACAGATTTTTTGAAGCACTCAATAATTTTTTCATTATTTTCATGTAGATTTAGGTAATATAAACATTTATGAGTAAGTTATTTCAAATATCAATTATCAATACATAATTATTCATACCATGTAATAAACATCAGATCAATTAAAATTCAAGGTTAATTATGGTATAATTTTAAAATCGAATAATTTTACAGTAAAAGCAAAGCTATTAAACTGAAATGATGCAATACAATGCAATGAAAATGGAAGACATCTTAATTTAAACAGTAAAAACGAGAAATTTATGGAAAACATATTTGTTTTTGTGGTTTTGATATTCATCAAATATCATAATATTAGCTGAAATAACAATTTTCGGTTAGGTGATATTTTGGAGCTCATGAAAAAAATACTACTAAATGTAAAGCAATGTTAAATATAAAATTTTTGGAAGCGATTAAATCACTATACACAGATTAACATGTAGACTAATATTTGAAGCACCAACATTTTCTCAATAAGGCTTTATTGTTAGTATAAGGAGAACAGAATACTATACACAAAGGGATAACAAATGCAAATGTTTGATTATCGTGTAGACTAATCAGAATGACATAAAATAAGAAAATACATTTACACATGCTGCAGTTGAAAATTACCATCATTAAATGCGTGACAATAATGTTGTGCATCAATTTTTTTTAAAAATTGTAAGTATTTTAGAAAGCAAAGATATGTTTTAATACATAGAACAATTAAGTCAGATTCTTATCAAGGGAGTAACGTAACACAATAATAATAATAATAATAATAATAATAATAATAACATGCATTTTATGTTGTTTGCTTAATGTGTTTCAAAAATATATTTGGATATATTGCTACTTTACTATTTTTAATATAACGAGACAAAAAAGATATTTATTTAATATTAATATTTTAATTATTATACAATAGTTTTAATATTTTTTAATATTTTATTTAATACTAGCTGAAGTACCGGCGTTGCACGGGTCTTACACAAAGTGAAAAGGCATCGGAATGGGTAGCTTTTTTTCGAATATTTGTTTGAATGATATTAATTCAAGATGACTGGTACAAAATTTTACCTAACTCAAATAAAACTATAGATTTTATTTAGAAAAAAAATATTTTTATCCCCCCCCCTTTTTGATTTTAAAGCTTAAAGATACATAATATTTTATGTTTGTCAGTCCGGAGCATAAGCAAACTCCTACTTGCCTACTCCTGAGCAAGCCACGTATAATAAGTTAATTTCCCAGTTAATACCTGCCACATAAAGTGATTGCCCCTGTGTCTTGTCCCATGCCCTTGATACTCATAGCGAATGCAAGCGGGAGGCGAATCAGCAATCGTTTGAAATGGAAGAGCACATTTGAATCACTGAATATCAACGAAATGCAAAGAATGAATGCATTTCGACCTGCAACATTCCCTATTATGATGGTGACTTCCATCATGTTCAACAATAGATTCTTCACAGTGAGTTTAATTTCGTTACATACTTTTGGTGGGTCAATGTTACAAATTAATAGGAAAGATTCTTTTTTTTTCAAGTCAGCTTGTGGGACAGTGTTCCTGGGGACTCAAGTGCATTTAAAAATTCTGTTAAGTAATGTATATTTTCTCTGTAAGCATTACTAAACAAATGGATGAAAAGGTTACAGAATAATTTCTTGAAAAGCAAGTGGAATATTAGGACATACTCTAGCTATTAAGTCGTCAAGTGACTTGACCATATTGCAGAAATTTAAGGGAAATAAAATTAGATGAGTAATGGGGGCGGCAGGAAAGTTAGCTCTGCCAAGTGACAGCAATTGCTATGTATATTGCTCTGTGTGTTTTTCCTTGTAAGTGTGACCTCATAATCGTCTTGAGAACCATTTTGCGCTACTATCTCCATAAGGATGATGATTTAAGGCTGGCGTCATGCTCATTCGCAGGCGTAGAGGGGAGAATCACACGAAGGTTTTGCCAGTTTTGCCTGCCATGAGGACAAGAGCTCCACCCACGAACCGCATATGTCTCGTAAAATGCGATCATGACCTTCTAGCATTCGTTTTTTGACTACAAGACATACTTCTCAAACTATAAATTTGCAATACCTTAGCACTTTTGCTTGGCTGCTATCTGCTTATGTTGCAAATTGGCCGTTCTGAAACCTGCACATTAAACGGTAGTTTAAAAATTGAACGAACACGAAAACCACGAAATAACAGTGTCGATACGATTTTCGAAGCTGCCACTACCAATGCCATATCACTGATATAGATAATCTCAAACAGCAAAATATTTAACTGTAATATTTTCCAATTATTCCTGGGGACTTCAAGGACACAAAGACCACAATTTCGAGCCTGAATAAATCTTAAACGAGTGTCATCGGATTCCTTCTAATGTGTGAGCAATAACGATCTATTATTTCAACAAATATTTGGAGTCCATTTTAATTTCATAGTTCCTTTCCCTCCTAATATTCCAATCTATGACCTTTTCGTCACTTCAATGTAGAGCGGCTAAACCAAGCTGCAAGTTATCTTTACCGTTAACAGAGATAAGATTGTTCTCAAGAAATATAAGCTCTGTGTTTCTTACATGCTTCTCAATAGATTTCCCACAGTTGTCCCTCCAAGGTATTTTAGAATTTAAATTATGTTAGTCTTCTCGCACAACATTAAACATTTTCAGGCAGTTACACTCAGCATTAATAGAATGAAAATCTTAGACAAGTCCAACGGCGGCAGTTGAGCGTAAGTCTGCATAACTTAGAATCGAGAAGAATCTGCATAAGGTTTTTCTCGTGATGCATTTCAGGTGTATTAGTTATATACTTAAACGTAGAATAAGGTCTTTCTGGCACAGCGAGAAAAATGCTGTTAATGTTGAGTTAGAAGGCAGTTCGACTCTTTTTTTTTTGAGCATCATCTTGAATAATAAAGCATACTCTATGTCCGTTTCCTAAAGGAACACTTAAGTAGACGACGGTTGGATATCGTTAATGGAAGAGGAACATTTAAGAGGAGATAAACAACCTAATTTCTGCTAATATATCTTCCCCAATGTTACTGCGCCCTCTCATTCGCAGCGTTTTCATCAGCTAACCTAAAAACGAACACGCCCTTCTCTTGTTGAGACATATTCGCAAATAAACTTAGTCGATTCAACAGAGTGGTAGTACTCAACATCGATATACGTAAGAAATATTTTTCAAAGAAGGCAATAAAACTCAATTCTTCTATTATCAGGGATGATGTCCTGGTTTTGCTTGTAAATTTTAACTATAATACTCCCTCTGTGAAGTCTTCAATTTCAAATTTACATTTTCCATAACTGTCGTGTCCAGATTGTGTATTATCAATGAATTGACGTTGATAGTTCTTAGCACATTGACCATCTCTCATGTAAGGAGCCCACCGGTTCATAGGTCCGCATGGCCTACAAATTACTACTTCGGACAATGAAGAATACTTTTTCTGTCAGCCTTTCAGAAATTATGTTATCTGATTTAGTCAGTTGTATTTTTTTTATCTTTCAGTCATACCAATAAATGCGTAATATGAAGACCTCTCTTTTATCATTCAAACAAATATATGACAACGATTCAATCTAAATATGTGGCTTTTTGTAGAAACCGTAATAAATTTGATACGTTTTTTCTTAAGCGTTCTTGATATTAAATCGAGAAGATCAATCGGTACCTGGCCTTCCATAAGACTATTTAGGGTTTATCGCAAAGATTATAAAAATACCTGGTCGACCATAGTTTCAGGTATAGGACTTAGCATATGTTTAGGATTTCTATTGAGCTTAGTTGGTAAATTAGTTACCCTTGCTGTATCACCGATATTCCAGTCATTGGTAATAGCATCCCATAAGAAAATATAATTGTCATCCCGCATATTTTATTGATTTAGCCGTATATAAAAAAATCGTTTACTTTCCATTTTCATGTGTATATCCCCGATGTCTTTATGAAACATCTAAATCATAAGATGTGGTTTGATTATCTCTTTCTCAGCTTGATATGGTGCGCATAAAAACCTATAGGAATATATTTTTTGAGTATTATTTCGTATGCAAGGACTGATTTTCTTGATATTAAAGTAATAATTATCCTCACGCTACTAGAAGAGTAGAGGATATGGCAGATTATCCAGCAAATGGCATGTTTCTGGTTTCCTCAGCAATTTTTTGCTTCGTCTCTGAATAATTTTGTCGCGATGATAACATTGTGTCAGACCAGCAATTTCTGAGGCTACATCATTAACGGTTGGGGAACTAAAACCCCGTTCATGTTCATGTCTATATAATTACATTTTTTTTTCTTCTTTGGACTTATTTTGTAAGGGATGAAATAAATGAAATAATCAGATTTTAACTGATGACTTGGCGCGCTACAGATATATTATTACATCATTAATCAGCCTTCAATTGTTCATCATACATGAAGAAAATTTTTAAAAATATTGGATTTTCAACTGGGAAGAGAAAAAAGATCCAAATCTGTGGTACATTTGACCGTGCGCCTTAAAGGTAGGTAAAGGCTACCTCCTAGCTATACACATAACACGCCAAATGACGATATTTGAAAACTTGAATTGTATGTCCTTATATTTTGGCTTTGACTATGGTGTGAACTATGGTACTTTAACTATGAAAAGTAACTTCGGATGCTCATTAAGTGGCAAAAGCTTCACTTTTCCATTGAAGAAATACGTGCCAGATGGCTTACATTTATATTTCTTTGCCTGACAATTGTTACATTATGATCTCCATCCATCCTATCATGACTTTAGAGAGATTATAGTAATTCTATTCTGATTTGTAATTGAATGCTCTAATTTTAGATGTGAAAGTCAATTCGCCATTCTCGAATCTTCTTTTTCATGTCAATTTTGGTGTACATGTAGCTCTCTACCGAAGTCTCTCTTGCCTTAAACGTAGGAGATCTCACACGCTCCTATCTTTGACAAATTTCTCTTTCCGCCGGAATTTTCGTAGAGACACTAAAACACATCTGCTGTAGTCGAAATACCCGTTGTTCAAGTGTTTCAGACCCTCAGATATATTTATGTCCCTTGGCTGAAAGAAGTTTATGATTACTTTTATCTTTTCAAAGTTCTTTCTGAGGAATTTCAATTGGTATCTATTGATATCCAGCTGAGCTAAACGCATCGAGCTTAAACAAATTTAATTACAGCCATAAAATTACTGAAAAATGCCTTCTAAAACACCGTTTCTTTCGACAACAACAGAAACGTTTAATTTAATCTTCACAAGAGTAAAAATTATTATTATTTTATTCAGATCACACACATATGTATAATAAAATATATTTAAATTAATTGTCCTAAGGTTTGAGAACTAAAATATTTTTATCGTTCATGTTTCGAATATTTTCATTGAAAGTTAATGCTACATATTTATAAAATGTTAGATTGCGCATTAAAATATATTTAGTCACTAAGGTTATCGGTATTTTTATAGGAAATACATGAGTATATATATTTATATAAAGTGTTATATATGCATAAATACCTAACATATACAAATAAAGATTTCTTGAATCCATAGGATGGTTTTTTGAATTCTTATGTAGACAGTGGCCTGAATCTCGCTCAGAAGATCTAGTGTGCAAAATTTCTTCAAGATCGGAATAAATCTACAAATTTACATTTTTATGAATTACTTACCAACAAACATTCTGTTAATTGGCGTTCGTTTTCTGACGTTACACACTCAAAAACACTCACAATATGTGTGTGTGTGAACTAATGATTGCTTGGAAAAATGAAGCAAATATAAATTAACCGCACTTAATATGCAAAATTAAAACTAGTAAAAATATTATTATTTACAAATTAATAGGTAAACTTATTGTAATTATAAGTTATAATTCAAAAAAAACAAGATAATAGATTAAGTTACAAATTAAAAAAGAGGAAAAGTCTAAAAGAAAAGTTTAAAATAGCAGAATATCAAACAAAAATACATAACATGATTATAATTCAATTATAAATTACTCAAACATAGCAATAGAAGTTTAATAATTCTTAACATAGCAATAATTTAATAAACATAGCAATAGAAGCTTAATAATAGAAGTTTAATAATTAATATATATATATATATATATATATATATATATATATATATAGTTTGCTTTGAAAGTGTTTAAGTTAAACTGTTAAGTTTGTTAAAGTTGAAATGAAAACTTATATAAATATATACTTTATGAGCAATTAAGATGTGACTCATCAAAAATTATTGTCTAATTTAATATGCCGACTATTTCGAAATGAAATATAAATGTAACTTAACTCGCACAATTTCCTAGTATCTTCAAGTTTCTTAATCACATGCGAAATACGGTACTTTTCTTTAAATTGTGAGTTGACACGCAAGCATTGCATGTAGCATTACATATTTAAATTTAGAGATTCTGCTTAAAATTACCATTAATATCATGCCATATTTTCTTGACAAATGAAACAGAAGTACTCTATTAACAGAAGTACTCTATTTGTATACTCCAAATGAATTAAAAGTTTTCTCGTTTTTTCAACAAAAGAGAAATATTTTAATATTTCTTGAACAGATAAACTCTGAAAGGTTGCCGAAGACACAGTTGGCGTATGGATAAGGGAAATTGATCAAATTAAAAAATTATATTAATTTTTATTTTTTCTTCTGATCAGTTGTACTTTTATCAAGATGTTTTCTGTCATTCAATTTAGTCGTTTTATAATCTTTCATCAGAACACGATATTCTAAATAAGATATTAAATTCATTTTAAACAGAATTATTTTTAATTACATCTCTGATAAATAGTTTCAAGAATTTGATAAACTTAATCAGCTGAGTTAGAAAACGTATGATCTTGTGTCTATTAAAATATACATCCCTGTGCTGTGAAGCTATATACCACTTTTCTTAATTCTTAGCAGTATGAGATGATGAGAACGAAATCAAAACTGGCTCCTCGTTTCCAAAATTTTCATATTATTCCATTATCCTTGAAAAAAGTGTTGACTGAAATTAAAATCTTATGATGGCAATATGGTTATTTAATGATGTAATGACAACTATCTGAAAAAATAATTAAAAAACTAAACCGAAACACATAAAAAACAGTGTGTGTTACCGTTGAAGATGTAAAAAAAAGGAATAATTATAATCTAATAAATATTTAAGACTGAAAATTTTTGCAGTGTTTTCTATTTTCAATGAATAAATGAAAAACACAATTTCGTCATCTATTTCGGGATAAAAAATTTAATTATGTAATTATAGGAAATTGAACACTGATTTCATTAATAGATGACATATTATTATATACTCTTATCATGTGATCACTGGACAAATTGATGTCTATTCATAAAATAAATGTCTTTTCTCTTCAGTTAAATAGATACATATGCTTGAAAATGGCATTAAACTCCAGTGCTATTTTAGATTTGTTAATTTATTGTTTTCAAGTGTCACACTAAAGCTACGGTTTCCTAAGAATTTGGAACCGTTATCTAGTGGCTGTAAAATTAAAGTGAATGATGTCACTTTTTCCTTATTTACTCTCATGACGTAGTTATTATTGAATGACGTCGTTACTTACTCGCATTCAACACTATTTAGGAAACCACGCCATCTGGTTTAGTTATATAGGCAACGTTTTAGCGATGTTATCCATCGAGATATTAGGGCCACCATATAACAACTGTCATATAACGCCCCCCCCCCTTTTTTTTTAAGAAGCCATAGCTTTAAAAGCAACACGAGGGCTGTTTGCAAAAAAGCCCCTTGTAATTTTGAATCATGGTTGAGCGGTGAAGACATGAGAGGGCAGCTCCCTCTTCAAACTTACACGCCTTGCCAGCAGGATTACTTGGAGCCTCGACAAATTTATCACGCATCAGCCCCGCTATAAGGCAGGTCTTTAGTCGTGCCAGGACTACCCACTATTTGGCTGAAACAACACCAGTTATGACTTCGCAACCTTGACCATTCGTCTACCATGGTGGCAGCAATTTTTCGCATTTTAATTACATTGTAGAGAATGTTTCTAGTGTTGGATACAGTAGTAGTTTTTTTTTTTTTTTTTAATCTTAATTTCTTTATTAGTTACTTGATAAATTCGTTCCACGAAAATACGGCTTTACAT
>BMAW01048648.1:0-13243 GCA_019974015.1 Nephila pilipes
CATATAAGGTATAGGATGGAACATGTTCCAGCCTATACCTTATATGTTATAAGTTATGTGAAAAAATCGTTTTTATCTGATAATTAATTAGATGAATCATGTAAAACCATAAAACAGTTTTTCGGAAATATTTTTCGTATATGCCACAAATATGAACATTTCAAGTTGAAATACAGGGTGTAATTCGTATTGAGAGTTAAATTAATTTCTATGCAGATGAATAAAACTGTCATTCTCCACAATACGGAGGGGAAAAAATTACAAACTGGCAAATTTACTCGAAAAATATTGCATTATTTTAGGTCAACTAAACTTTCAAAATAACGACAAGTTTCATATAGCAACCAAATTCAAACTACTGTTTATTCTAACAAAATTTGTCGCTTTTCAGAATGATATATTAAGGCATACTACCGATTTCCTCTAAAATACTGCACAGAACTGTTTAAATTAATAATATATTTTGTTACTAAATTTTAAGACCTGAATTGTTTTCACATAAAAATTATAAAAGAATAAACGCATAACTCTTATTCGTAATAAGCTTCATGCATCTTAAATATATTTGTTTAATATGTGCATGCACTATATTCTTAATAATTTACATTCTCTTATTGTAGAAAGACTTTTAATACTTATTGTTTTAACTTTTGAATTATTGTTCTTATCCATTGCAAAGCAAATAATTTTTAACAATAAATTTCTCTTCGAACAACAAATGCATCCAAAATTTAATTTACGATTTTTTTTCGAGAATTTTGCACTATAATGAACATTGTACTGAATAACAACATGTATACTGTTAATCTTGTTATAAAATTATTATCTAATGGAGTGAGTTTAGTTTGATTTTGTTTGTTTAACATGTATTCTCTGTTACATGTTATGCAAACATGCATACTACTACAACTATGCTTCAACCAACTATGTTTCAACATGTAGGCTGTTATATGTTACAATTTTGAATGTTAAAAAGTTCTGTAATTCATTAATTCGCAGACTACAAACTACAACATGTTAAAATCCGATTAATTACTGCATTACAGAAATAAAGTATATATATTATAGTTTAATAATATTATAGAAATATTATAGTTTTGAATGTTAAATAGTTCTGTAATGCAATAATTTTCTGACTAAAAACTTGTTACAGTTTTTAGTTTGTGAATTATTCCATTACTGAAAGTTTATCTTGTATATTCTGCAATGCTTGTAATGCCCCACTATAACTTCCTTCTCCAGTCATTACCAAGTTCATTTAGAGAATCACAAAATTATACAGCTAAATGAATAGAGAGTCTAACCATGATGGTAAGTTTTTAGTCTGTGAATTATTGTATTGCAGAAATGCTATCTTGTACATTCTGTAATGTCCTATTATTACTTCCTTCTCCAGTCATTACTAAGTTCATTTAGAGAATCACAAAATTATACAGTAAAATGAATCGAGAGTCTAACCATGATAATAAGTTTTTAATCTATGAATTATTGTATTGAAGAAATGCTATCTTGTATAATCTGTAATGCCCTATTATTACGTACTTCTCCATCCATTACTAAGATTGTTCAAAGAATCACAGAATTACATAGTCAAATGATTAGAGAAACCAACCATGATGGTAACAATTTTTTTTTATTTCAAGTTATCAATAATTAATATATAGCCCTTTAACCTACATTATGTGTGGTAATTATTCCCAAACGCGTATGATTTAGATTTTAAATAAAATAAAGTTTCTTAAAGACTCTACAGAGCTCAAGGAATTAGACTAACTAAAGATAAGGGTTCGAGCCATTGATCAAATGTAGATATTATCTGGATTCACTCCAAAGGCTCCTCACTCAACGCAGGGCCGATACAGGTATTTCTCTAAATAAACTTCAGCTCACAATCTTTATGACGCACTAAATTTGTGCCGTTGGGCTAATCGCAGTCTTCACTTCATTAACCTTGGGGACTTTAGGTAATTTGAATTGCGTAAAATTAATAACATCTTTCTAATCCAAATGAAACATTATTAGATAAATTAGTTGAAGATTAGAAGAGTAGTGTATCGAATTAGAGATAGGTTTTTAAGTGAAATAGAAATAAACGCGGAAAAAGAAAAGACATAGAGAATAGCGACAAGCTGATAGATAATTATAGATTATATTGAATCATCATTATTAATCGTTTTGGTAAAAATGACTTCTTGTTTAAGTAATCATATTCGAATCGATTATAATAAACAAGTGCTTAAATTGGAATGAGTGATTTGATAAACTATTATTAGAATATAAACTAGGATTGACTGAGTTAAGAGGAATTGGAGAGAGAGCGACCTAATATATTCTTCAGTAGTTAATAAAGTGTTTTGTCCTGCTCTTACGTGTCTTCAATTGGAGTTTTGAACTTATTGACTCTTTAATAGACTTTATCAGGGCTGTAGATTTGAATAATGAAGGAAATACTTCAAAAACTACCAAGCTTAGTATTAAAGGATTTGCTGATTATATTTGTATTTTCTCAGGTCTATTCATCACACTTCACTAATTCTAATTTTAATCAGCATCAAACACGTTTCATTCAATGGGCGAAATTTTCAATTCAAACAACATCATAAAGACCTCAAAGTGTTAGTTGAAAGGGAAAGTGAGATAGAGCTCACGTCATATATTTAAACGTAAAATTTCAAATTAGAAATTAAATTAAATTGTGTGAAAAAAAATTTCAAGTAAAGACTGATAGTTAAAATAATTTTTTTTTCTGAAAAAACTAATTCTCTTATACTAGTCAGCGTGTGAAATATTGATGTAAGCACATACAAAAGCATGTTATACTTTGTTAACCTAATTTTAATTTACATTTTATGTCATCAAAACATTCTATTTTATATGAAATAAAGTGAGTGGCTCTCCTGTCTCAACTTCATTCAAATATCCTTTTTTAATTTTTCAATAAAGAAAGGAATTATTTTGAAATTTTGAAGAAATAATATTTGTATAAAAGCTTTTGAAGAAATACATAATTGGATTTCCTTCAATACAAATTTAGAGAATTTAAAAATTTATTGTTGTCGTTTTAAATTTAAAGAGATTTATTTCTGAGAATAAACATGGTCTTCTTTCACAATAATTATTTTTACTATACTTGATTTACCAAGAATTTTGATATAATTTCTTACTATCGAAAGTTTACTGAGACTTATTACAAAATAGATGAATAGTAAACAATGATTCTCGTCTGAAAACAAATTGCAACATTTTTAAAAGTCGTGCAGGTTGTTTTTAATTTGAAGTTTTTCCACTAGAATTCCATACAATTTTCCTTTCACGATGATGAATTTCACATAAAAAATTACTGGATTTAATTTACAAATAATTTGTGTTGAAACTTCTGAAAACCAAACATTTTAAGCCGAAGCTTCACTCTTTTATTTAAATTTCGAATAAATAATTCTAAGTTCAACGAAACCGAGATTACTACTTTCCACGAATTTGAATTCAATGCTTCTTTATCTGTGTAGACGTTGAATTCTCTTACACCAATCATAACATATTCTAACCATTATGGCGTGGGTGGAACAAAACGATCGAAGATTACATAAACATCCACCCACTCTTCCACCAAATGCAGCCTCGGACGTTCTACAAAATTCTTCGAATCGAACGGATATCACCTGGAAATATTCCCGCCGGTTAAGCCACACAAGAACTCATTTTTATTGGATTGTCCCAGTTTTGTTCTGAATAGAACATTGCCCTCAACTATTGCCCTGCAATGAAAGGGTCTGCAATGTCAATAAAAAAAGGAATTTTTGTCTGAAAGTAATTTTTACTTTTTCGAGCTGTCAGAGACGCTAAGGTTTTCTATATAATACCTAGATTGTTTACCTCGAAGTTTGTAGAAGATGGTATATTTTCTTTTTCTTAGTTTTTTATATGTTTTATTTCAGTGGAAAGGAGTTCGATATGAGTAGAGTTGAGTAATATATAGGATTTGATATTATGCTTTCAAAAACTATACTTATGCTATCCTTTTATTCACTATTTATTGCATTTATTGCATTTTTCTAACTTTCTATTCATATTGCATCAGTGTAATGAATTTTTTTTGTAACGGACTCATAATTTATTAATTACAGAATAAATAAAAAAAATAGACATTATTTGGAAGGTGTTAAAAAGAGGAAATGTAATTCGCTTTTATAATAGCTTGTGAACCATTGATTTTCTTCAAACTTGTCCTTGTTTGTAATTTTGCTGATGTGTATGTTCTATAAACTTTATTCAGCCCATGCATCCTATGTTATTCATACGCTTTATTCTATTTAATTCATACTATATTACATTCTGTATATAATTTTGATAAAGAATAATTTCTACTAACATTTCTTCGGATATTGTGCTTGAGTCAAATAAATGTTTTCTTCAAATATTTCCATGTCTCAAGAGCAACGTAAGGGTCACTATTTAAATCAAAGTAGAAATAAAATTAGGATAAAAATTATTTTTTTTAAAATCATCATTTATATTTTTGCATTATTTTTTTCTTATAACAAATAATTTAAACAGTTATGATCAATCAATCAATGTAAAATAATAAAAATGATTTAATTCCATTTTGCATAATGTTGTTTAACAGACAATGAAAACGGGCTAGATGTCATGTAGTTGGATTTTTTTATTCAAATTATAACAACTGCGCTAAAAAAAGTTCATTAGTTTTAATTCCAGAAATGTCTATAAAATTAATTTTAAAAAAATCCGAAAAAAATTTAAAATTTTAATTAATAGAGATAATATTTTTAAAGGGACTACGACTAATTTCAAAATTTTACGATAGACTCTATTAAAATCTCCATTATATTTCGCAACTATACCAAAAGAAAAGATTAAAAATCAATGAAAAAAAACTATAGAAAAATTAAAATGTAATTGCCCTTATTATAAGTTCTTAGAACTTTTTCATAAAAGAAAACAATAAATTTGTTTCAGTCCCAGAGATTATATAGTAAGATTGAAATTTTTTTTTAAAAATATTTTTAAGTTTGATAAGAATAAATAAGAAAGTTTATATACAAGTTTAAAAAGTGTAACATCAGAAAGTAGATATTACCAGCCTTTTAGATTTCATCAAATTCCCAACAAAAGAAATGCTCAATAACTATAGTAAGATTATTGTTTATGAATTAATATTCGAATAGTCAGTATTTATTGTGCAGTAAGAAAAGTAACAGGAAATTCAGGTAAACAGATCTTACACCTAATATTATCTTAATTACGATCACACCAGGATTATATACTTGATGCCTTTGAAAGTTTCCTTTTTCCTCAGAAGAAAGATAAGGTGTTTGCAGACTGGCTAACATTTTATCTTTACTTTGTATGAAAATATGACCAGTTTGTTTTAAAATAAATTACTTACACTGAGATAACGCTAGTGTTATAATACATTAACAAAATAAAATTATATTTCAAAGTGTGATGTGATATACGGTATTAAGCTTGTACAAGTTTGTAAAACTAATTTAAGTAGAAGTCTACATTGCTATTTTTTATTATAAAATAACACGACGTTCAGGAAACTTTAATTTTGTGGGCTTAAGAATATTTATTTTTTCTTAAAAATCGAATAATACTTATTTAAAAAGACACTTAATTTACCAATTTCAACTATTATAATTGACCCACCCCCCAATCATAACAGTGTTATTTAGAGAGGTGGTGAAACTTACTGCAGTGATTCCTTAAGTAAGAATATGCAATATCACAGATGATGAAACGTAACACAATAATGCACACACATATTACACAGTCAAAAACCACCATATTAACTTTTTTTTGCATAGTCCAAAATAATTATTTCTGAAAATAAAGGGAGAAATTAACCTCGTTTGCTTTTTAATTTTTATTAAAAATGAGAGGGAAAACTGCTTCAATTCTGGCTAAACAGATCAACATAATTGAACATTTTTCTCAGAAAAAATCATTTTAATTGTATTGTTAAAGATACATACTGATCTAAGAGAGATAGCACATTAATATTCGTAAATATTAAATGCATAATATTCTAAGGAAACTCAACTTTAAAAAAAAAAAAAAAAAAAAAAAAAGAATAATGATGACTTTCAGTTCCCATTTTTTTAAATTTAACGTTTTTTCAATGTTGTTCCTATTAAACCTGTAGAAAAAAAAAGAGATTGAAAATCAATATTTAAACCAAATTTACAATTAAAATAAAATTCATTGAATTAAATATGATATAAATTAAAATAAGAAATTTATGATGGTTGGTCAATCTTGAATAGCTAATAAAGGTAAAACAGATTTACACAAGACGGATTGAGAATTAAATACGACTTTTTTTATCAAGCAAATAATCCACAAGATTCTCTCAGTATGAAATGTAAAAATAAGGAAAACCTCAGCTTGAGACTAACAAAATAATCTGTTTCATGGAAAATATAAGACTATAAAAATTGCAGCTGCTCCTGTCGGAAAACTAGAAATGATCCCAAGTTAAATATGAGTAAAATGCGAAAATGATGAATGACGGAATTCAGTAAAAGTAATTGAATTCGAAACATCAATCTCCTCTTCGTTTGCATCCGCTAATGCCGTTATTTAGCAAAATGTAAAACGCAGTTCATTTCAGTTCTTTAGATATGAAATTGAGTATAACAATGGGGCGACTTTTTTTTTTTTTTTTAAAAAAATAAAATCGTTGGAACAGAACAAAAACATATGTGCAGAATGAAATAATAAAGCATAGCAGTGAATCTCACTTACTAGAGTGGTTAAGGAAAAGAAATTGAAATAGGGTAACTCACAGTAATTTTGTCCATTGGTAGCTTTCAATTTTTTAAAATAGTTTACGAGTATGGTGTACTCCTCACAAGAAGTTGTCACCATAACTTTTTGCAGTCAGTGAGATCCTCTTCGCCTTCTTTGGAATATAATCACCGGAAAAAATTAGTCGTTTTGATGGTTCCTTAAATTATGGTGTAATATGATGAATCCAAGTCTCGTTGACGATGACAAATAGATGCAAAACGACGACAACCAATTATTTGCTGAACCAATAAAATTTTGATTTGGTAGCCAGTTGCTGTCAAATCAAAACTTACCAATTAATCAGTGTCTCATTTGTTTTGATTCTGTCTAAGAGATAGCACCATACAATGATAATCCTAACTTGCCATAGTAACGCCATCTACTTTTAAATACAGGTACCTTTTGAACCACTCCCGTTCTACCAATGAAAAGCAAAACATTTTTCAAAGAAAAGTACTTAATAATAGAACAATATTATACAAAATAAAGAATCACATACACATGAAAAAAGTACTGAATTGAATGTATACAATTATGCAACCACGTATAAATGAATTGACCAACACAAAATTTGTGTTTACAGTGGTTTATTTATTTATTTATTTTGCTATTAATTTAATTTAAAAACAATAAGATTATAAACTGAATTTTACGATCAAAACCATTTTGAATAATAATACTGGAACTATCACGACACGCACGCACCACCACCACACACACACACAATACACAACACACATATATATATTAAATAATTATACTTTAAGCGTCTCATGTATTCAGTAAAATTAATGGAAAAGGTTAAAAGATATGAGGTGAAATGTGAATAATCCTATCAATATGCATTCTCTACGAATTTAAAACAGTTTATAGAAACATGGTTAACTCTAACTTTCACTACATTGGAAAACAAGAGTACATTCTCACTTTGATAATCTTCTATTGTATAAAATACTTTTCACGTATTTTCAAATATTTGTTGTATCTGGTTCAATTATAACTGAATTCCAAATTGGCCAAACAAAAATGTTGTAATTTATGAAAGTATCCATAAACACTATAAATCCGTTATGAGCAATGGTAATATTTTTTGAAGCACTTTTCATTGCTTTTGAATTTTTTCCATCGCTAAGTAAAGATTCATTTATCTTTGACATTGTAATGTTTTTATTTATATAAACCTGAATAAAAACATTTTGTTTTCCTTTTCTCTAATTGTCCCAACCTTCTTTAAAACTGAATTATAATAAAATGCTTTCTCGAATAAGAATGTGCAGTGTTATTATACTTGGTACTCCATCACAAGAAGGAAAAGGCAGATTTGAGCAACATTGTGTTTAAAAAAATCTTCTTTGAGTATGTTTACATAATTTCATTGAACAAGAACATGCATAAAATGTAACAATTACGCACATTTACTTTTTTGTTTCCACACGAACATTCTTTCGTTTTCTGTAAATATTCATACTTGTTAAAGAACAAAAATATATTATTCTGTTCAACAATTCAAATTTCGTAATTTTGCATTTGAAAGCAGAATGTTATGTTTAGATCGAATGTATATAGAAACAGATTTTTCAGAATTATCAACTGTAAAATACGAATCAAAATCTGTTTCTTTTTTTTTAAAAAAAAAAGAAGTTTGGAAATTATGTCGATGAAAAAATTGAAGAGTGTAGTTTCTAACTTTGCAGAATTTTGTAATGTAAAATGTTAGCGTTAAATCCTGTAATGAATAAACTACATATAAAATTATAAAATGAAGTTATTAAAAATGTCAGTCTTAATCAAGCAAATGTAATAAAGTACACACACACACACCACAACACACACAATACATCAATACACACACAATAATACATATACCACAATATATTAATATAGCATTTTTATTCATTTTCTTTGTTTACAATGTTTTCCTGAATATATTTATTAATTGATGATATATATGTTTACTCAGTGGTACAATAAGATTTCTTACGCATTTTTATTCTTATATTAGATTACTAACTTGTATGAATAGTGTTTAATTTCCTCTTAAATATCAAATTTATATAGATGATAGATAGATGATAGATAGATGATAGATAGATATAGATATATCTACAGCGTGTGTATTTAAAGTATAAGTTTTAATTAATGTTCTTGAAGTAGTATTAAAGCTGTGTTTGTTGACAACATCTCTTCAGGTTTTATAGTAAAAATTCTATTACACGAGTCTGTTTTTAGCTGTATGAAATGCAGTGACATTTAAAACTCACACAAGTGTATTCTTGAGTTGAATTTGTTCCTATCCTTATCTAGTAACACTTTCTGTATACAATACTACGTATAATGAATTGAAAAGCCAATGAATTAGGATAAGAGAGATACAATTTTGCGGAACTGATTGTAAAGTGGAAATTGCGATAGATGTTGCACATTAGACTAAGTGCAGTTGTTTCTAGATGAGTAGTGAATTGAATTTGCCTTTCGGACAATTATTATGAATATCAGATTTGAACAATAGTGTGTTTAGAACTATTCATACCCTAACTCAACTTATTAGGTGTCAATAAACGTAATTTAATATTAAATTACTGAACTTTTAGAAATAGCATAGTATATCTTTTCTAGTACTTAAATATACTTTCAAAACTAAAATAAAATTTTATTGAAATAATTAAATAAATTATTTTTGAACAACCACCTGCTAATCTGTATTGACTTTTCGTCAAGTATTCTAGTATTTTAAAACTTATTTACGTCAAAAGTGATGGATAAAACCATTTCCGTCAAAATATAGAGGCTTATAAAAGAACTGCCCAATTTGAAGAGTTACTGTACAAACCCAAAACACTACAACGTTTTCGACAAATTAAATCAAAATAACTCCTTAAAGTTTATAAACCATAAAATTCAATGCGACCATAATCATAAACATGAACATATCCAGTCGATAATAACCAGAAATCATTCACAGTTTTCCAGTATGACGATGTTACTGCATTTCAGTTTTTAATTTATCGAATTTGCCATTAATGGCAGGAAAAAATTTAATTATTTAGCTGTAAAATCAGGGTTTCATTGGGGCACTCTCGATTAATAACAGCATCATCTTCTTTACGCAATATCACATGAGTGGTAATGCAATTAAGAATTACAATATGTACAACTGTTGAAAAGCGTCGATAAAACGATTGATTTTCAGACCATGCAAGTTATAGCTGATACACCTCTGACCAATAAGAAAGGAGAATTATTTTTGCAAGACTGCTCTTAGACGAATCTTTCATATCTAGTCTTGTCTTTGATGATAAAGGCACCTATCTCAGCCATAAGTAAATATACAATGCTCACATACGGCAACAGTCATTGAAGAACACGATTTGTCTAAAGTATGTGCTCTTCCATATCACAATACTAAAGTTTCTGCCCATTCTCTTTCAGAAGTTTATTGTTATGATCTCTTTGTAACAGGAGCTAATGGGATTTTCCTTTCAACAAAACATCTGAGTTTCTAACTGATTTTATATTTAGTTCCCAAATTTCTTCCCAATCAAATGGACATGAAGCAAATGAGTGAACTTGAAGGCAGTGATATATAATTGTCGTTATGAAGGACAAAGAATTGAATTGAAAATTAAATATGTTGGTATGATGCCTGCGGAAGTACTCTGTATAGCGATGTATAAGAATGAGATTAGGATTCTAACGCTATCGGATCAATAACAGGAGTACCGAATCTATATTCGGTAAGCGTATTCATGGTGATAGATTATAGAACTGATTTCGTAAATAACAGTTAATTGCTCATGAGACCCACTCTCTATTAGAAAAATAATAAACGTATATTCTAAATAGAATTGACCATTTATTTAATCGGGCTGTGTTGAACTTCTGTTGAATTTAGATTTGTAATCTAGAATAACATTGGAGATGACAAGAAGAAATAGGTAACAGATGCTGTCATACCTTCTTTGATATGCTGCAGATTGACTATTCAAAATTAGAAGAAAAAGGTGAACTTAGTTCTCATTATTGACTGGATATAAGTTCTTTTTGAGGTGATCTTACTATTGAATATTTATAATTACATAAACTTCAAAGTTTATTTTTGATTTAATTTGGGAAAGAGTTGTAACTATCTTTTGTTTTGCACAATTAGCTCTTCAAAGTTGAGATGCTCTGCTTGTAAACTCTCTGTATAGAATATCCTATGATGTCTTTAGTATACTAAATTCAGGAAAAGTTTATAAATATACGATGAAATAATCTTATTTAAGGAGGACAAAAATCTTGTATGTGTCACGTATGATAATTTTCAGATTAAAATTTTTAAATACACATATCTTTAAGAAAAATCATCATAGTTCCTATTCTTTCAATGTTTATATTGGTACATTATGATCTATTTAAATATTCAAATTTGTAACTTTATTATAAGCTTTGGTATCAACCTCTTAAATACAAAATACTTCTATCAAATATTGCTGTTTTTGTCAGGATTTGAATCTGTAAAATTTTATTGTTGTATCTTAGAATAGATTGTTTAATTCATTTAGAAAAGTTAAATTAATATAGAAAAGAGAGTAATGGTATATGTACAGTTATAAATTATTTAATGGCACAGTTTTATCTTTGAGACATTTTAAAATGAAACGGTTCCAGTACATTGAATTCTAAAAGTTATTTATATCCAAACTACAATTTTTACGTGCATATTATTTTAAACTTTGTTAAAGTTATAAGTACATAAGAATGCATTAATTTGATCTTTATTCTGCTATTTTATAATATATATAGAGAGACGGAGAACAATAGGGTATGTAATTTTATTACCAAGAAATAAAATGACGTATTTGATAACATTTATTCTACAATTAATTGATTTATGTACAAATGTTATAACTTAGTGTTATTACCATTTGGATTTGTTTGGTTTCAAGCTATATGTGTGTGAAATATTCGCAGTATAGCTTCTATAATTTGTTGAGTTCTATATTATAAAGATCTTCGAAAGATCGAGAAAACGCTAGGATAATGTATTATCTGGATGAGGATTTGATGAGAAGTCTTAAGAGACAATAAATAAAGCAGTTTCATCTCGATTATTTTAATATATTCAATTACTAGATGCTATAGGTTCTCAATCTTACAGCTCTCTAGAATTAAAAATCAACATTAATAGATGTAATTTATAGCATTAATTGGTACATAATCAATTAATGTAGAATAAATTGTATGACTACTGGTTATTTTTAGAAATAATTAAGATTTCAGATATCCTCGTGGAATATACACAAATTTTTTTGGAACTCATGTGTAATTTTCCACCTAGTTTATTGAAAAGTTTAAAAGTCTAAATTTATAGACTCTTATATTAACTGTATTTATAGCTTTATTCTTATATTGATTGATTTGATTTTGAGGACGTTTATACATTTGATAACAAAGTGTTAAATGTTGTTCACTTGTTTTCTTTTATAAACCTTTAAATGGTTTATTTATCATTTGAACTTCAAGTTTTGATCTTGAGGTTTAAAAGCAATTTCACTTTCGAAGAAAAATCATCGTTTGAAATTTCAATAGTGCTGTTTTTAATTTTTGATAGTTATTGAAGAACTTGTTATATTATTAATATTTAGATAATTATTGAATTGAATGCTATTATAATAATTTGAAATAATTATTAGTGTAATAGTGTACATAATGTCTCAAAAGCTGCCTTATAGGCGTTAAATAAAGAAAATAAGTAAATAGATCATTTAATAAAATCTTCTGAGATGTATTGAAAGCTGAACCTAAGAACAACTAGAGAATATCGTCAATGACGCTTTGTTCACAATTTTCAGGATAACACAACAGGTAACAAAGTTGGACAGTAACAGCACAAACAGAAATTAAGCACTTGTAGAATTATGGAAAAATACAGAAACAAAACAGCACTTGTGATGGCAGTTACAATTGTAGTCAGGAACGTTCAGCCCTACCAATTCACTAGGGATATCCAGTAGTCCACTTCCAGTCGCCCATCGCTTCCAATAGATTTCGATTGATCTCCTACGCAGATTCCAAGATTGATGACTGAAGCTGACGTATTTAGTATTGTTCAGCCAAGTGTAACGTCAGCCGGAAAATCATGAAAACTGTCAACTTCTTCCAGTCAGATATTCGACTGTTCCAGCACATTCGTGAACTTTCTATTTAACAAGTTTCCAAGTCACCAAATGGTCTCCAAATACTCTGCTGCTAAGGTGGTTTTGTGAAACCTTCATGGCTGACTGATGACATCAATATAACACATGGATCAATAACTCCTGAGAGACTAACCCAGATGGCGCTCGTAGTAAACCAACCAGGTCTTACTAGAGTACTGCCAACTTTGCTTCTGAAACGTGTCAAAATTTAAGTCGAGCAATACGCCAACCGAACGAAGTGCCACTGA
>BMAW01048649.1:0-11648 GCA_019974015.1 Nephila pilipes
GTAGAATGGAGGTGTACAGAAGCAGTTTATTTTCTAATGTCATTTTTGAGTTCCGACATATTAAGGGGTAAATTGCACATTTCATTTTTCGGAACTTCTCCCGCGTGAGTGTAATATGTTTATTCCAGGTTAGGGATTTATCTAGAGTTATACCTAAATATTTAGCAGTGTTAGACCACGGGATTTTTGTTTGGTAGAAAGTGGGAGGGGGAACATTTTTCTTTTTTCTTGTAAAAAGTATCGCTGCAGTTTTGTCCACATTTATTTTAATTTCCCAATCATTAAAATATTTTTCTAGTAGCGCAAGATGCTTGTTGAGTGCGAAGGTGACAGATTTTGGATTTCTATAGGAAGTAAGCACAGCTGTGTCATCAGCATACATGTTAAGTGTTGTTAATGAGTATGTGGGAATGTCATTAATAAATAAATTAAATAAATAGGGCCCGATTAACGAGCCTCGGACCACTCCATTACTAATTTTTCTTGGGGTAGAGAGTGTGTTAATTACTGTTATTTAACTCTCAATAACATTTTTGTTACTAGTAAAATTACTTTTTTATTCAAAAATCTCTCATGATTGACTACAGCAACTTAGGACATCATACTCAACACCTTCGATGCCACTTCTCCTCTGCAGATTTCAATTTCAGAATACAAATAAAAATTATTCGCGACAGTAACGCCATCTATGAGCGTGAATATATAACATACTCCCCACCTTGAAACCCCAGGGTTTCAAGAAATTACAGAAGTTCACTAACAAACAGTATTACAACCTTTACACAAATTAGTAAAAACACAAGGTACACAATAATCGCGATGCATATATATAAGAAACAATAATACAAAACTCATATTTACAAAATTAAAGATTACACATTAATTATGTTCCATAGGCAATACACAAATTTTTGAAATGGCTCTTTTACAAGTACTAGACTGCGTTTTAATTTTAACAACACGAATTTTTTTATCATCCCCAAAATAAATTTTAATGATCCTGTCCATAGCCCATTTATAACAAGGCAAATTATCTTCTATTAATAAAACTAAATCTCCTAATTTTACACTATTTTTCTCGAACATCCATTTGGATCTCTGTTGTAATTGGCTGAAATAGTGACGATGCCAAAATTTCCACATACATTGCACAAGTCTAGTAATTTTTTGCCATTTTTTGAGATGACCTTCCTTAAAGTTTGTTAAATTAGGCTCAGTTAAAGAGGTTAATGACCTGTTTACCAAGAAGTGTGCAGGAGTAAGAACTTCAAAATCGTCCTCGTTAGCTGACAAAGGACAAAGAGGACGAGAATTTAAAATTCCTTCTATTTGAACAATTACCGTTAAGAACTCTTCGTAAGTTAAGTTTATTCCCTTAACAACTCTTTTTAGATGATATTTAAACGACTTTATAGCTGCTTCCCAAAGGCCACCAAAGTGTGGGGATCTTGGTGGAATAAACCTCCACTCAATACCTTCTGCAGCTAAATAGCCTGCCAGCTTTTCATCTGGTTTTTTAACCATTTCATGAAGCCTTTTAATTTCTTTATTAGCTCCTACAAAATTCCGTCCATTATCTGAAAACAACCTTGCACACTTACCTCTTCGAGCCATGAATCTCTTTAGAGCTGCAATAAATGAATTTGAAGACAAATCAGAAACGATCTCAATGTGCACAGCCTTAAAACAAAAGCACACAAAAATACAAATATAAACTTTCTGTAAAGCACCTTTACGCTGAGCTTTACTCTTAATATAAAACGGCCCACAGAAATCGGCTCCAGCACAATTAAAAGCAAAATCTGGAGAAACTCTTTCCTTGGGCAAATTACCCATGATTTGAGTCGACACAGTTGGTTGGACTTTGAAACAAATGATACATTGATGAACAATTTTTCTACAACTATTACGTCCATTTAGAGGCCAGAATTTTTCTCTAACAAGATAGAGTAACGAAGAAGCACCAATATGTAAATATTTTTTATGAAAATGTTCTAGTATAATTAGAGTTAACTTGTGACCCTTTGGCAAAATTATTTGATGCTTTTTATTAAAACTCAAATTACTATTACCTAACCGTCCTCCGACTCTTAACAATCCCTTAGAATCCAAGAAAGGATTCAAAGCTTTTAATTTACTACCTGGAGGCACACAGTGTTGGTTTTGGAGACTATTAATATCCTTAGTAAAGGTCTGTATTTGGACACCTTTAATTAAGAATGCCTCTGCTGCATTCAACTCCTTTGCATTCAGTGGACCTGTTGTCTTCACTGCGCCCTTTAAGTTCTTGACAAACCTGAAAACATAACTTAAAACACGAATGATGTTAATGTAATTGTTACTTATTTCAAAAAGACACTCTAAAAAACTAGGAGTAGTACAAAGAGAAAGGTGAATCATAGAATCCTTATTTAGTTCTGAGTTCTTTTCAGTTCCTTTAACCTCTAGAAGATATTCATCATCTGAAACATCAGGATTGTCCTTGAAGTGTGGCCAGCTACTAGATGACAAGAAAGAAGGTCCATTCCACCAAATGTCTAATTGTTGGATCTTTGAAGGAAAAATACCTCGTGAGATTAAGTCTGCGGGATTCTCAGCAGTTTTAACATAATGCCAATGAAAATCCTTTGTATTCTCTTGAATTTTGGTGACACGATTAGCTACAAATACCTTCAGAGAGCTGGGTGGAGTTTTAATCCAAGCCAGCACCACGGTAGAGTCTGAGTACAAATGTATTTCATGAAATTCAAGTTGTAATGATGATATAACCTTTACGATAAGTTTTGAAAGTAATTCAGCAGCACAAAGTTCTAAACGTGGAATACTTATTTCCTTGATGGGAGCCACTCGAGATTTGCTGCACAAGAGTGACACTTTAATGTCACCATAACTTGATACAGATCTAATGTAGACGGCACAACCATATGCATCCTTCGAAGCATCTCCGAAGCCTATAAGGTCAACTTTCAGTGCCTTAGAAGTTAAAACATGTCGTTCTACAGTTAAATTTTTTAATTGACTCAATTCAGAACTGAATTTTTCCCACTCTCTACTTAAGTGTAAAGGAACTTCATCGTCCCAATCAATTTTTAAAATCCATAATTTCTGCAAGAAAATCTTGGCTGTAATTATCAAAGGTCCTAAGAGACCTAATGGGTCGAACAATCTGGAAATATCAGATAGCATTGTTCGCTTTGTTGCTGGACTCACAATTTTTTGAACACTAAAACAAAATGTGTCCTTTTTAGGATTAAATTGTAATCCCAAGGTTTTTAATGTTGTTGAGTTGGGATTATCAAAATTGTATTCTCGGTCCGACGTTGGAACATTGTGTAACAGACTAGGATTATTTGAACTCCACTTATGAAGCTCCATGCCCGCTGATTTTAACAACAGTATTAACTGGTCTTGTAGTTCAATGGCAGACGATAAATCCTCGGTACCACTTAGAATATCGTCGACGTAAAAGTCTTTACCAGCAGCGGCAGCTAAAGGATACCTGTTTTCTTCATCCCAACATAATTGTTGAAGTACTCTTGTTGCCAAGTAAGGAGCGCACTTGGTTCCGTAGGTAACAGTGAGCAACTTAAATATGCGTAATTTCTCTTCCTTTAAACTTTTCCAAAAAATACATTGTAAATCACACTGATCTGGATGTATCCAAATTTGACGATACATCTTTTTTATATCGGCAGTGAAAACTACAGAATGTTTTCGAAACCGCAACAAAATAGCAAACAAATCATCTTGGACAACCGATCCTGAATATAAGTTATCATTCAGCGATTGTCCAGATGACGTTGCCTCTGATGCGTTAAAAACCACGCGTAATTTGGTGGTACTACTCTCTGGCCTAAAAACACCATGATGAGGCATGAAATATTTTGGAGTTTCAGAAATTGCCTGCATATGCCCCAAATTCTCATACTCTGTTAAAAATTCCCGGTAGAGTTGCAAATACTCAGGATCTCCTTCCAAACGTTTCCAAAGAGAATTAAATCTTTTAATTGCTATGTGTTTTGACTCGCCTAAACATGGGGGCTCTATCTTAAACGGCATTTTAACTACATAGGTTCCATTGTCCTTTCTGAAATGTGTCTTCATAAAGTGATCCTCACAAATTAAACTCTCCTCATCTGGTAATTTATCCCCTTCAACTTCCTCAATTTCCCAAAATTTCCTTAAATTTGCATCCAAATCCTCTATTATTAATCCACAATGAAAAGTAGTTTTGTTCTCGATTGGAACACTTCCGGTAGCAACATACCCAAACGCTGTATTTTGAAAAGCAATTTCTGAATCCGGAAACCTAATTTGACCTGTTCTCAAAAGTTCGTAAAATATTTGGGCACCTAATAAAATATCCACCTCTCCAGGTTTATTGAAACTCACATCTGCTAATTTGAAATTACCTAATTCTAGCGTATTAATGTCAAATTGCCTGGAGGGTAAATTATCTGTTATTTCCGGTACTACTAATAACTCAATTTCTTTTTCAAAACTTCCACTACCATTCGAAATTTTTGTTTTTACAATCCTATTAACAACAGAAGAAGACTGATTTAATCCGGAGACCACTATGCTTCGTTTTTGTTTTTTCAAATTCAATTTATCGGCTAAACGTTTCGAAACGAAATGACTCATACTACCCACATCTAGTAACGCACGTGCGCTCGTAAATATTCCTAAACTATTTTGAATCATGACCTTCGCAGTACTTAATAAAACCATCTTATTTGCATTTATACTTGTTGCAGTGAATGAATGTGTAGTGCTCGCAAGTGGCACATTCGATGGAGAATTAATACTGGGATCGGGATTTTCTATTCGCGGGACAAATACATTTGACCTTGGATTTAATGCTAAGCTTTCATTTTCCGAACGAGCTTCGCTTGCATTTTCTTTTATATGCAAAAGTGTGTTATGCCTTCTTTTGCAAACATAACAGTTAGATTTTGAATAACAATTTGCCACTTTGTGATGATTTAAGCAATTAAAACATAACTGCTTATTTTTAACAACCTCAATTCTCTCTTTAACAAGCATATTTTTGAATACAGGGCATACATTCAGAGAATGATTTTCATTAGATTTACAGACTACACATTTTGGAGTTTTAACCTCCGATACAAATACCTTTTGTGGACTGTATTCTTTAGGATATTTTTGCGGCTGAATTACGACTTGCGGCCTTGAGAACACATTACTATCGTTTTTGAATTTTGACGATGCATAAATATCGCAATGCCTAGCCAAATCTGGTGGCACATACCAAGATTCTCCTTGTTTCACGCCAATATGAATTTGTAATTCACGATCTAATGAATCAAATATTTTTTCGGAAACCATAAGTTCACAAACTCCCTTGAAATCATTTACCTTTCTTAATTGACAATAGTAATCAAATGCTGCACTAAGTCGCGAGGCAAATTGGATATAACTTTCGTTAAGGCGTTTTTTCGCTTTACGGAAATTATTTAAAACTTCTTGTGGTGTGGATTGAAATTCTTTTAATACTAATTCTTTTAATTTGTCATACATACACAATTCATCCTCACTTAAATATATCGTTAAATTGGTAGCCCTTTCCCCCAAGATATTTAATAGAATTTCTGACTTAAATTGTTCTGGGACATTTTTGGTTTTGAAAGCTCTTTCAAGCGATTGGAAAAATAAATTATACGATTCTGCACGTGTCGGAACTGGTATTGTTAAGGTTTTGACACTTTTTATCAAACATTCTAAACTGGAATTTAAATCGGAATCACTACTTGTCACATTAACATTTTGTGTTACTTTTTGTAAATTCGCGAGCTCAAGTTGTCTTTCTAATTGCGCGAGTTTCAATCTTTCTAATTCTAGCTTTCGTGCTTCATTTTTTTTCGTAATCTTTTTTCTTTTCAATTATTGATTCAACTACAGTTTTTACGACTTCAAGATTATTTTTATAAATATTGCTCTTTTCAATTAAATCTTTAATAGTAAGTACTTTGGCACTTACTGGAACACTGATTTCTAGTTCTTCGGCAACTTCGATTAATTCACTCTTTTTAAGTTTTGAAAGCATTTTGATTGAAAGGAGAACTCTAAATATATGCAACTCATACAATGAAACTAATACACCATTTTGGAAAACATACTAAAATAAACAAAAAGTGTACTCACAGTTACCCAAAACGAAACGGACCCAATTGTAATCCAATACTGATGAAACAAAAACTATAATCCAGTAAAGTTGAAACTTCCATTAAACAGTCAGATTCACCTTTATTCAATGTTCAATACGAAACTTTCCAATGAACGAACAATCCATCTTTTTGCTGTTCTGCAGGTCGGCGGACCACTTATGTTATTTAACTCACAATAACATTTTTGTTACTAGTAAAATTACTTTTTTATTCAAAAATCTCTCATGATTGACTACAGCAACTTAGGACATCATACTCAACACCTTCGATGCCACTTCTCCTCTGCAGATTTCAATTTCAGAATACAAATAAAAATTATTCGCGACAGTAACGCCATCTATGAGCGTGAATATATAACAATTACTTTAACTTGAAATTCTCTCCCTGTAATGTAAGAGTGGATTAGGTGTATAAGTGTGTGTGGAAATGAGTATTTAATGAGTTTGTAGGTGAGCCCTTCTAACCAAACTCTGTCAAATGCTTTCTGTATATCTAGAAAGACTGCACCTGTTGTTTTGTGTCGTTGAAAACCTGATGAAACTATTTCAGTTAGTCGAAGTAGTGGGTGTACTGTTGAGAGTTTTCTGGTGAAACCATATTGGTTGGGAGTTATTATATTATTTTGTGTGATGTGTTCTTTTATTTTTTGAAGTATTATAAATTCTGTAAGTTTATTGAGTGAAGAGAGTAAGGAGATGGGTCTATAGCTATCTGGTAGGTGGGGATTTTTCCCAGGTTTGAGGATAGGAAAAATAATTGCAGTTTTCCAGCATTTAGGGAAGTACTGCGTTTTTAGAGTTTTGTTGATTAAAAAAGTGAGGAGTATGATAATTTTTAATGGGAAGTTTTTTAGGATCTTGTTGGTAATTCCATCCTTACCAGGAGCTTTTTTAATGTTTACTTTTTTAATGAAGTTAATTATTTCGCTGGGCCAAACTGGTTCAATGGAGTGTGACGTTGGTGTGGAAGTGAAGAAATGCTGTAATGTGTTGTGAACTACTGTATCAATGTTAGTATTTGAGTTTGCTGGTCTGGGGTTTCTTGGAGATTTTGTATTAGTGTGTTTGCCAGTAGTTCAGCTTTTTGTGTGTCTGTGTTAGCTGTGCTGCTGTTATTTTTTAGAGTAGGGATATTATATCTCTTTTTTCTGTAAAATTTAGTGTGATTCCAAATTGAGTTATCTTGTGTATTTAAGGATTTTAATTTTTAGTTCCAGCTGTCGTTAGTGAATTTTTGAATTTTTTTTTTTATTTTATTTTGTATCCTGTTCATTTCAGTTTTAATTGCTGAGTCAAGATTTTTCTGATATTGTTTTCTAAGATAATTTTTGTTTTTAATAAGTGTTTTAATATCTTGGGGTGTATATCTAGTATTTTTATTGATGATAGGTGATGAGGCATTATTATATGCATTGTTTATTTCCTCTGTGAGATCCATAATTTTGTTTCCTATGTCAGTTGTAGTGTTAATTTTTTCAAAATTTTGAATATTAATATTATTATTGATTTCTTGTCTTAACTTTGACCAGCATGTAGTCCTTGCACGTATGTTGATTTCGAATGTTGTTTTGAAGTTAAATTCTAGAAAGACTGGATTGTGGTCGGAGGATAGTTCTGGCATAGAAATGGTTGAGTGTTTATAATTAAAATCATTAATTAATGCAATATCTAATGTATTTGCTGAGTTGTTTCCAAATCTAGTGTGTGTTGGTGGGAAAGCTATTTGAATATCATTTTTGTCTGTAAAATTTTTTAATTGTATTCCTCTAGTTGAATTTACTGCGCAATTCCAGTCACTGTGTTTAGCGTTAAAGTCGCCAAAAATAACACAGCTTTTGTTTGTTTTCATGATAATTTCCAGGTCTTTCGTGAAAAGGATTTGATCTGATGATGGTGGAACATTAATTGAGGCTATAGACAAAGGTTTGTGATTAGGTGGTTCAAAAATAACTATGGTTGCTTCAATGTTTTGGAGTGGTGGGGTAGTCAGTCTGTGGTGTGTTAGGGTATTTTTAACTAAAATCATGGTTCCCCCGGAAGCATGTTGTATAGTTTGATTTAATCTGTCGTCCCTATAAATGATGTAGTTAGGTATATGGAATTTGTGTTGTGGCCTTAAGTGAGTTTCTTGAATTAAAAGAAAATCGGGACTGTGCTTCTGTACAAATTCCCTATGCTCAACAGTGTGAGATAGGACCCCATTTGCGTTCCAAGAACACAAACTGAGACCAATTAGTTTATACTGTGACTTCGATGTCATTATCGTCATCCATCAAAGCGTCTATCAGTGCATTGCGCTTATTAATTGAGCCTTTGGCTGCTTTGATTTTTGGTAGGTGTGTTAAAAGTCCTGGTAGCTTGTTGAAAATTTCTCCAAGGTTTCCTATTAGCTCGATGGCATCATAGAAGTTTTCTGCATTTGGATGTCTGGTTTTATTCTTTTTGTGCTGATTGTAGTAGTGTTTATTGGCCTCAGTTTGTTCAGAGATCTCAGAGATGTGTGGCTCCATCTGTTGGGCGTTGTTGGCAGCATTTGCGTAGGTAAAGTCCTTTCGTACTCTGTTGCTGCTAAATGTATTTGTTTTCTTTTTTGGGAGTTTCGGGAAAGCTGCGCAGCCTCCGTAGGACGCGATGTGTCCAATTTCTTCACAGTTTATGCAGTTCGGGTTGCGAATTTTCTCTTTGATATTGCAATCTCGGGTTAAGTGAGGATTACCGCACTTTAAACATTTGGGAGACATATAGCAATTTTCTGCCGTGTGATGGAAGTAGTTACATCGGAAGCATTGTGTAACTCCTCGTCCTCTATATCCTTCGACTCTTATGGTCATGTAACATAGTCTATTTATGTTGAATATTTCTTGGGCTTCCTCTGTTCTGGGTAGCGTGACCAAGAAAATTGGGAGTGGCATTTTGGATCTCCTGTTTTGTAACTGGCATATTTTTATAGGGAAGAAACCTATGCTGTTGAGTTCCTCTTTAATTTCATCCGTTGGCGTGTCCCTTGGTAGGCCTTTTATTCAAATTTTCAATGGACGTTCCTGAAGGGGTTTAATCACGTAATATTCGTGTTCGAGTTTCGAAGTGTCTCGTAGGTATTTGGTAAGTTGTCTGTATTCCTCCGGGGTTTTACGTATAGCTTTATGTATTCACCCGACAGTTTAGTTCTTAAATTTTCAAAAATCAGTGAGAGTTCCTTAAGCTGGGTTCTGTAATTTTTAGTAATTTTAAGCATTACTGGTGGCGGTAATTTTTCTTTGAGTTGAGGGACGGGTTCCTCCGTTATTTCCTCATGCTGAGAATTCTCTGAGATCTCTTGTGTATTAATTTGAAGTTTTTTAAATTTATTATTAGTTTCTGTAATTTGGGGGATGTGTTGTTCTACAAATGATTTTTTAGCTTGTTTGCGACTGGGAGGGGTAATGTATCCTTCTTCGTCTGTGCGCTTTTGTTTGTTGTTTTTGTTAGGTGATTTAGGTAATTTAGTGTGGTAAGGGCAGCCATTAATAGGAAAGTAAGGAAATAAGTCGTACTCACCATCCGCCTTGGTTCTTGCTTGCTCAGCAGACTTATACATGGCGTATGCTCCTTGGTAGAATTCGCTAGTGGTGTCCTGAAATTTTTCTTCTATGTGGCATAGGTAGGCGTATGCTTCATCATGTTGTGCTCGCAAGATGTCAAGCCTTTGTTCTAGCATTCCCCTATTGTCGCAAACTTCCTTGGTCTGCATGGCAGGGGGGAGGCAGAACGTGGTGGTGTAGATCTTGGCGAAGCCGGTCGGGAGGAACTGAATTCCATTTCCATATTCAAAGTCCAATAATCCAATCAGTCGTTACCGAAAAATCAAGTTAAACAGCACCTTCACACAATAGCACTAAAAAGTGCTGCTACGGTGTGTGTAAAACTATATTAGTATAAGCTGGTGTAGTACACGTCCGATCAAGTCGAAGTCACCCTCTCTATCCAATATTAGTTTCTTGTTGCTGGGTGTTATTGATTTGGTAGAGACTTAAAAAGTTAGTGGTGTCATTAAGATATTTATTGAACGCTGACCAGCATGTGTAGATGGCGCTGGTGTTGGTACTGTATGGAATTTCGTATGAGAATTCAAGTAGAATTGGGTTGTGATCTGAATTTAATTCGGGGGAAAAAGTAATTTTGTGCGGGTGATGGAACTCCCTTATTAAAAAAAATGTCTATTGTGGAGGAAGAGTTATAGCCGAATCTAGCAGGGGTGGGAGGGAAAAGAATTTTAAGATCGAGTTGATTTGAAAAGTGTTTGAGTTGAATACCTGTACTACAGTTACGCGCACAGTTCCAATCTTTATGATGGGCTTTGAAATCGCCAAAAAGAATGCAGTTGCTGTTTGTTTGTATTAAAGTTTCAAGGTCTATTGTGTAAAGAAGGGGATCAGAATTAGGAGGAATATAAATAGAAGCTATTGAGATTGGGCTTTGGTTAGGTGGAGTTAAGACTATAATAGTGGTTTCCACCCACTGAAGGGGTGGGGTAGGTAGGTTAAAATGTTTAAGTGAGCGTTTAATTAAGATCATGGTACCACCGGAAGCAACTTCGTTTATAATTCTGTCATTACGATAGTAAGTATAATTTGGAACCAAAATGTTGAGAGTGGGTTTAAGGTGAGTTTCTTGTATAAGAAGAACGTCAGGTGAGTGTTTAATAATAAATTCCCGAAGCTCAACCATTTTAGAAGTGATTCCATTGGCATTCCAGGAACAAATCTTAAGACCCATTGGGTTAAAATTTAGGTTTGTGCTATTAATCGTCATTATTATTATTGTCCATAATGGCTTCGAGTATGGCGAATTTCTTATTAGCACTGCCTTTGGCAGCTTTCATTTTTGGTAGATTGGTGAGTAGCCCTGGGAGTATGAAGAAGATTTCTGCTAACTCCTTAAGTTGGTCAATAGCATTGATGAAGTTTGTCATTGGATTATTATCGTTGCGGTTGTTTATAGGAGTTCGGTTGGTTCTTTTGGTGTTTAGATTTTCTTCGTTGGTGGGCTCCCTCTGTTGAGTGTTAGAGGCGGCACTTGCATATGAAAAGTTCTCTCGAACAGGGTTATTGATTATGATCTTTTTTGTTGACTGTAGATCCTTTTGGAGGTTTTGGGAAAGATTTACAGCCGCCGTAGGATGCTGCGTGGCCTTTAGCATCACAATTGATACAGGTGATGTCTTCTATTTTGCCATTTATGGTGCATTCTCTGGTGGGATGGGCGCCGGAACATTTCAAACATCGAGGGGCCATATGGCAGTTCTGCGAACTGTGATGGAAGAAATTACAGTTAAAGCACTGTGTGACTTGATTGCTTTTATAAGTATCTATGGTGATGGATATGTAGCAGAGTCTATTGATATCGTAGATTTTTTGGTTTAGTTCATTTCTGGAGAGGGTGACCATGAAGATTGGAAGTGGAAGCTTAGTTCGCCTGTTAA
>BMAW01048663.1:0-11925 GCA_019974015.1 Nephila pilipes
TGACGAGGACGACACCTGAGCTGGCACCCCCTCTCCTAACTTAACTAGCTCTCCTGAACGAAAACCGCCGGTCACGGATTCGAAGCCATGACCACTAGGCTACTGCAGCCACCTTTTATAAATCAAATTTAACTCTTTAAGACTAGGTGTATTGAAGAAGCAAATTTTAGAAATAGACCTGTCTGCTAATAATTTTTTTTTTCTAGGTGAAAATACAGGGAAGATCTAAGGAAAGAATCTCTTAACAAGTTAACTACTTTTTTTAGATTTTTTATAGGTCTTTAAGAATGAGTATGAAGACAAGAGAATATGAAAAAAAGATATATTCATAAGTTGTTTTTAAAATATTAAATAAGAAATTTTAAATGATAACAGTAAAAATATGACAAATCAGTTGAAAATAAAACAGAATATAATTTCTGAGATTAAGATATTTATTTTAAGATCATAATTATATTTGCATTGAGATTTTCATGCTATCCTTTTTTAGCTTGTTGCTTAGTGTCATTTTTAAAATGGCACCAAAATGCACTACTTTCAAAGTCGAAGATGTTACAATAGGAAACAAGATAGTGCCTTGTCTGAAAGACACAAAAAAAAAAAAAAAAAAAAAAAAAAAAAAAAAAAAAAAAAAAAATTGTTGTACTTCGTTCAGTTGAATTTAAACAAAGACAAAATCTGGATGGAGCAAAAGCTAATCAAGCTGAAAAAACAAAAATATAAGGTTTAAAATGATTTAACTATCAGCAGAATTGAAATTTTCTGTGACAAGAACCCAAAATTACCAAACAAAGGAAATTTGTTTCACAGAATGATGAATGTTTTGAAGAAAAGTTTTGTATACATATATATATATATATATATATAATATTTTAGTAGGATAGATTTAAAAACTAGAACAATATCCATGCACTAAAGTTGTGGATGAAAGTTAGTGTACTGCAATAAATGTCTTAAACCAAGAAAACTTAAAAAGAGGTCGATGCAATCTGGGATTATGAAAAAATTTGTAATGCTGATGAAGATGGAAATTTTTACAAATTACTCTGAATGGAACTTAAGAAAAATACAATGTCAGGGGTATCTAGTGGGGTTTGTCTGGTGGTGCAAACATGCACATGAGTTCTGAAAAGAAGAAACAAGCTTTAATAAAGCAATTCTAAAAGCTAAATATTTTGTAAGCATTAAAAAAGCTATCCACATTGAAATATAATTTTCAAAGTTTAGATAGCTTCTGATTAGATGAGGCAATCACAAAGTTACTCCTGGTAGATAGTGCGTACCCACCCCTACTTAAAAAAATCCAAATTCATCAAGCTTTTTTTTAACCCTGCAATACTTCTGTGCTGCAACTGATGGATGGGGTATTATTCACAGCCTAAAATTTCAACAGAGAATTGTATTTAATCACCACTTGAAAAACTTATTTTTGATGCTACAAGTACAGTTTCTTAGACTCTACAAAGGTTCCCTTCCACCGATCCTTCCTTTGGTTTTCTACTCTGGTAGGTAGAAAACTGTTATCTCCTGCATTGATGAGTTAAAATCCATGGTTATGAGATTCTTTCACAAGCTTTCAATATTTCAAGCTGCACTCAGACCCAGCAATCTTCCAAAGCAGCACTCTTCAGTGCTTTCTTGCAGGAAATTTTCTCCCATTATTCAGTTCCACCCCTACAAGAGACCATGGCTACGATCTATGAAAACCTCATTGACTTAGGACATGTGCTCAGCGACTGCTCCTCCTCCCAGGCCTCATCATCAATAACATCCATTATCAACCTGCTATCAGCTTAAAAAGTCGCCCCAAGAACTCCAAAATATCAGATGCAATCGACTATGACAAGGTTTTCTCACTTATGAACAGCAGCTGAATTTCGAAAATGATCCTCTCTACATCCCAACCAGTATGGAATCAATCAAAATAGGCTACCTCGGAGCTCAGGGTGATACAAACTCCATAGCGCCTTTACGTGCTGCTGGCTGCCCCAGTCATCACACCCCCCGCCCATCCTCCCCACTAGAAGCACAGAATTAAACGAGGATCTGAGATGACAGGCGGTTTCATCACCCCACCCAAAGTAAAACTAAAGAGACAAATTCAAACTTACCCACCTCTCTTAATCTCTGATCAAACTCACAAATAATTTGCTGTCTTACCGTGAAAAAAAGTCAAAATCAAGCGGAACAATCCACCTCTTCTCAACAGCAACCACTCCTAGAAAATCTTTGACCAAAATCTTCCACCGCCCATAGCCCAAAATTAGCTAGTATAAACAACAATTAAAAGAAATTACCACTTCACTCTCTAGCTCAGACAAGATTCTCCGGCGAGTACATCAAGCTTTTATACAGACCAATGATGAATGCCATCAACTGAGAGAATTTTTAGAAAACAGCAAGAGTGTAACGTGATTCAACCCAAGACTCAGGCCCTGACGTTACCGGTGACAAACCACCTCCGACATCCATAAAGAATTGAAGAGGCTAGATTTCACACCCACCCAGGTAAATCAACTTGGAAAGAACAAAACTCCCACTCCCGTCTTCATGATAATACTTCAAGTAGAAACAACCTCAAAATCTATGAGGTTAACAAAGTGTTATGTAGTAATAACTGGTGATGAATATAAAAGCAACCAAATTGCATAATGTGTTGGTGTAAATCTATTTCCATCCCTCCTCTCCAGAACTGTCATATGACACATCCTTTACATTAAATGTGCAGGTCCCATTCAGCAGTTGTGAAATACAGGAAGAATCAGAAGATATAGCATGCATAAACTGTGACAAAAAAAGGAGCGTACGTATGGAGGATGTGGGCCTTTCCAGGCTACTCCGAAGGCTCAAAGAAACCAAAAAATTCCACAAGTTCTGTCAAAGAAAACTTTACCTGTCTTCTTGCGCTCACCTCTAATCAACAGATGGCATACAAAAATGGAAAGACTCCCACCCGGAAAAACAGCTTGCTCAACTAGCTCGAGACCTGACGAAATGTATTGTACTCCTCCAAACTGATCGAACTAAAAGAACTCACCGAGAATTTTTCTCCCTCGTCTGGACTCCTAAATCTCACTACCAAAATAAGGCAAAAACCCCTAATTCAAACTGGAAAAAAGTGCAACCTACGATCCCTAAAAACAACTCTTGTATTATAAATGGCCTTATAATAAGAAATAATCTTTTGTAAAATATTTTTGATTCATAGTTACATGGTTTTTTCAAATTCTATGAGATCAAATAGGAATAAAACTTTAATAAGTTACGTTTATGGCATAAATTATATAATAGCATAATTAATTCAGTAAGTAAAAAAACTTGTTATAATTAAACCCTATTGCTTATGAGACTTTTGAGGAGCTACTATATATAAAACATTTTTTTATTTAGATGTAAGGTGGGCTGCATGAATAAAACCGAATAACTATAATGTACAATGGTTGAGAAAATATATTATGATTATCTCACAATTTCATATGAATCAGACATTAAAATTATGGTTTTTAAATTTAAATATCCGGTATAAAAGAAATAGGCATGTTGCAACCCCTTCAGTTACCATTATAAGACATTTGATGCACATAGTTATTAGTACTGATAATAAAGATATTTTTTAAAACAGTATCTTTGTAACACTAGAAAAAACTACTACTAGAAAACTATAAGACTACCATTTTTTTTTCTATTAAGCAAATTCTCTTTTTGTTAAAGCTATTGGAATAAATGATGAATTTTTTTAACCCAACTAACAAATTGAATTTAAATATCCATTTTTTGAATATTGTCTAAATTTTTCAAAAAAAATTTAAATATTAATTACCTTGAATGGAAATGTATATATATATATATATATATATATATATATATATATATATCTCATATATATATATATATATATTCATAATAGTAATGTAAGATAATTTATAAAGTACAGAATAGTTAATATTCATTTTATAAAATGACATTAGTCCTTACTGGCAGATTTTGTCTCCAACAGCTTGTTTGAAATAATGATTGATTGAGTTGATTTTCTGTTTGAGAACAAATTTGACATATTGCTGTCATGACCTTCAAAATTCTAAAAATAAATAATTAATGTATAATATATGAATAATAGATTACAGGCAAAAGAAATCCTGGAATGTACCATAATGGAAAATGGCTTTAAGCTTATTTTCAAACTAATGAGTTGCCAGAAAATATTTATTCACTTTATATTACTTAACAATTAATTTAATCAATTTAATCAATTTAATATAATACTCACTTCACTCTTTTGCTTTGAATGTCCCAGGGTGAATGAGTTCAGCATAGACAACGTGTTTATCACCATGCAATAAACTGCAGAGAGTTTTACCTACTTTTCATTTACTACGAGAATCCTTTTTTTGTAAATATTTAAAGAGCATAAAATAATGAATCAGCTTAGACTTTTGACAAAACAAAATGGAAACTTTATTAATGTTGCCAACATAATTAACATACTCAATAATTCAATGTTTCATGATTTTGTCGGTTTCCCAATTATGATGGATTACCATCACAATATTCAAAACAATTGATATTTTTGGATGTTGCTTGTAATTTTAAAATTCATACAATTAAATTTAATATGTAACAATACATTCTATTTTAAAATTATGGTTACTAATTTATGGCCTTAATGTAAAATACCCAGCAAACAAGTCATGAGTACAAATATTTAATGGACCATAATGCTTAAAAACAAAGAAACAAATAAATCAATTCTGATCAGTATTTTGGGGTGGCGACTTTAAAATCAATTTATAAATAATTATAAAATATGATTTTATCAAATATATTCCACTCTCTCTCTCTCTCTTATTTTCATTTCCATTTAACTTGTTTTCATCTTCTGTTCAAATATTAATGAATATAATTCATAATATAATTAAAATACTAATAAAATACTAATAAAAATGTATACATTCTTTTTAATAATCCATCTACAATTGTCAATAAAATTAAATAATTACAGAAAACAAAAGATCATTTTAAATTAAAAGTAATATTATGGTTGAGATGATTTAAATATACATAATCAATATCACTGGTTAAAAAAATACTTTACATAGCTCTGTTGCGTTTTTTATTTTCCCACAGCTGATCTTCCAACACTTCCTTTATGTTTATCATTGGAACATGTAAATAAAAATTTGTAGCAACAGACCAGCACATACATATACTGAGCTTATATGCCCTTATCTGTGAGGAAAAGGTTAACGTTTAATGTTATGCATGCAGTTGCTATGAATGACAATGGATTTGGTTTAATAATCTTGTCGTGGATGCAGCATGTACCGAAAATAACTCCTGGTTAAAGTATGATTAATACGCACACGCACACGCACACACACACACACACACACTACCTGCACACACGCACACACACACACACACGCACGCACGCACACACGCACGCACACACGCACACATATGCAGCCTGGATGGTTCATAAACTATGTCATTTAAATTCCGAAAGTTCGGTTTTATGGAAGATTCGTTGTCTTGAGTTCGTTTTCGTGTGGCTTCAATAGATACACATGGATAGTTTTTAAGTTCAGTTCTATTTAATTAAAGGTTGTTCAATTCACGCAGCTTTTGTGATTCAATATCTATTTATTATATATGTATGTATATGTATATATTATTATCCAAATCAAAAAAATAAAAACTGAAGAGCAAAGATGTCAGGAATGCACTTTATTTTTTAACGAGTAAGAAAATAATTTTATGAATACAAAATAATTATTAGTTTCAAGAATGTTTCCTATTAAATTCACAGTAAATTTTAAACATACACATTATTTTTAAAATATTAAACATACATTAACCAAACTTCACTGTTTTCTTAAATTTAATTACTCACAAAATCTAATTTTGTTTGAGTTTGTTTAAAAATGCTTTGCTTCATAAATACATACATCTTTTGCAGTACCAAAATCCTTCAGATCTTCAGTCCACGTTGAATTGTTTAAATGGTTATCAGACTCATCATACGAGGTTTATTGATTTCTGCATTATCATCGTTTTCATTTTTCATCTTCATTTCATTGCTGTGCTGTTTTCTTTGTCACCTGTTTCAATATATGCCAAGTGATCGGGTTTTCAGCTTCAGAATCGAAGAAAATCATCAAGCAGCATGAATCATAATATCTTGTTTTCCTTTAGCTGTATCCATATTTTTTTTTCATTTTTCTAAGAATAGCGTTTTTGTCTCATACTTTCTCAAACTCTATGAACAAAGAGAATCCAGCAGCGAAAACTGTTATAGATAATTTTGCGATCTGTAACATCATAGTTCCACGCTTTCAAATTTCTGAAATACTTTCCGTAAATGATATTTGACATGGATTGTTTCAAGGAAAGTGATAACTTTTTTTTGCAATATCCTCTTGGATAGAGTGTACTTTAAATTTTTTTTTTTATCCTGCCCCCCTTTATCCATTACCTGCAGTTTGATTAGTGGTGTCTGGTGTGTGAAACTGTAAGGTACTTTCTAATTTTGGATTGATTTCCTTCGGATGGTGGGAGAATTATCTAAAAGAAGAGCAATTTTGCGACATTCTTTTATGTCCAACTTTTTTGAGATCCAATTTTCCTATGACGTCATAATGAAGATTTTTTGTTCGTCATAATCAACTTCAAAAGATTTTTACCTTTAAAGAGAAACATCTTACTTCTTCCTATAACAAGTGGTTTTAATTTCTGATGGCTTCCAGTCATATTTATCCTAACATAACAAGTTATTCTTGATTTACCTATGATTTCCTCAAACATCTTTCATCACCAAATGTTAATGTTTTTTAGACAAACATTATTAAAAAATAAAACAGTCTTATCTGCATCAAAATATCTTCTTTGCTTATAGATCTTTAAAATTTTATAATTTTTAAAGACTATAAACAGAACTATTCAAATTGCAATATCAATATCATCAACATCTTTGCTTTCCCCAGACTGTTACTTTTGCTTTCACAATTCAGGTAATCTTTTCTTAAATTTTTCTAACCATCCATTGCTACTGAAATTAATTCGTATCCCAAATGCACTTCACCGATTGAAGGCTTTCTCTATTACGGAGGATTCAGAAATCAGGTTTTATTTTAATCTCGCAATGTGTTATTATCCTTCAAAACTGCCTCATAAACATCTTCATAGACACATGTCATAAACGCTGAACAAATTCGATGAATCATAGATTTAGTAGCTTATCGATTTTTTATAATTGTTAGGTAAGCTGTTTGGAAAGATATAAAATTTAACAATATCTTTTTTTTTTTTTGATGCCTTTATCCACTTCTGGAAGATTTAATATTTTTTTGTTTCATGCTCAAAAACCTTACATTTTGATGTTACAGATTTCTGAAATGTGATTTACACGTGAGACTTTGATTAACGCTTATAAAATGAACGGGAGACAGCTCAGGGACACACAGGACACAAGGCTGAGGGTGTAAGGGATATCAAAAGACATTTTTTTAGTGGACTGGACAAGGGGATTAAGGGGTTGGCACTTCTTGGATGGCTTGCCCAGAATTATAGTAGCACCCAATATATTGAATTAACTTTTAATAAGAAATGGTTATTTAAGACCATTATAAAAATTTAAGACCACATGATAGAAATACTTCAAAAATAGGAAAATAAATGGTCTAAGAGAAAAGTTCATTATATAGAAAATACACTTCGCTAGAGGTTATTTATGAAAGAAAATCTTAGAAAATTCTTGGATAAGAAAAATATACAATATATTGAAAAAAAGTTCAATATATTGAAAAATTCTAATATAAGGGTTCGTTATATAGAGGTTCGACTGTATATATAAATTAAAAATAAAAATATTCATATATATATATATATATATATATATGCTCTCTTCATATATATATATATATATATGTCGTGCACATTAGAATTGGCATTATAAAGTCAATTCCTTCAAACACTTTTCTTTCTATTTTAATAATGATTTTCAGCTTAATAAAAATTTTTCAGTATAGTCAATTTTAGAATTGTTCTAAATCAACTTTTGATTTTATTCTATAGATCTGTCATCTTATTTGACTCAATAGCCCAATTAGTATGACTTACTTTTTTAAAAATTCCCTTTAAGATAACCTACCACTCTGACAGTTTTCTCTTATCACCTATTCGGTCAGAATCAAGCATACAGTTTTGGGAATTTAAGTTCTAATTCCACCACAGTTTGGAATTTAAGACAAAACATTCTTTACTGGAATTTTTTCATCTATTCTAATAATATGAAGCTCAAATTCATTTGATGTTTCACTTAGATACATTTAAAGGATATCAGACAAAAATGCAAAAGAACAGAAGATTAAGATTAAAGGTTTTGCTTTCCGCGAAAATCCATTTTCTGACACCACTGAGAATTTCCTTCTGATTATCTTTCTTACAAAGTGCATTTCTATTTTCCATTTTTAGATAGAGACCATGTTTCTAATCCATACGACGATAATAGCCTCATGGGATTTTTTATAAGTAGAGAAGCTTTTGTCTTTCTGGAGAGAAGAAATGGGACCTCAGTAAAGAATCTGAGTCTCAAAAAACATTTTGTTGACCAAATTGAAATACAATTTATTCTTCAGACATTGGAAAAACTATGCATAATATTAGAATCTTTGTCTTTTACTAATTTTAATTTTTACTTTGTACTTCAAATATCTTATTTTTAATTTGTTATTGAAATTTCGTGGTATTTTAACACAACTTATATTAATGTTTTTTTAACTATGATGACAATATTTTTACTATTCAAATTATTTCATTCTTTTTTTTATAATGGTTACTATATTCAGCTTATATATATATAAAGAGAGAGAATAGAGTTATAGGAGATTAAACACATACAAATATGATTCTATGAATTCAAATATTCAATAAAATTTTTTTGGTGCAAAAGCCAGTTGAAATGTTAATAAAATCAAATATTTAATAAAATTTTTTTAAAAAATCTACAGGAAATTTCCACAAGTATTACAGTTGCCAAATTTTGGTTTTTGGAGAAAAAACAATAGCTAATATGAACCCATTCTTTACAGTTTATAGCTACAATATTTATTAAACTGTAATGAATAGTGAGTTGTAATATATATTATATTAGATATTAAATAAACGCTAACTTAAGTATTATTTCTATTTAAATTTAACTATAAACAATGACTACGGTGAAATCAAATTAAATTTTTAAAATATTGGTATATATTTTGTGTGATATCTATTTGTGTTTAAATAAAATAAAAACAATTCCTAACACTTTTAAATCAATTTGGTTTATATGAAATTAGGGATATATATATGATCTGCAACATTTATACATTTGAGGTTAAATTATACTAAACAAGGATAAAACCACAATAATTAAGACTTCGAATAAGACAAATTTGCAACTGCAAGAGCATCAAATTCCATTCATTATTGCGCTAACTGAACGGAAGCGTAAAATGTCCATTAAATAAATTACTATACACTAAAGAAAGAAAATCCTTAAAAAACTAAAACTATGGTTACTTTGCCTTAGATTTGTTGATCTTTTATAAATTTTAATTAAAAAAGGCAGAATAAGTTAATTGGGTAAATTATTGAAGTATACAAATTTTTAAAATTCATATTCTAATATTTTAGATACTATAATGAACTAGATGTAGTACAAGTTCCTTCCTTACATTGGTGGATATTTAAAAAATAAGACCCATTAAATATTTGTAAATGTATTTTTAGAACATATTTTTTAACATTTTTTTTTTCAAATGAATATATATAATGATCAATGAAATCTCAGAGGTAATAAACTACTGCTCTGAATAGTGTATTATGTGATGTAATATAAGAGCTAATGATAGCCATTGTGAAGTTGAAATCACAATAAAAGCAGAGAAGAAAAATAATCTGAATTCCATAACTGTGCTTGCATAAATTATAATTTTGTATAAAATACAATAATTCATATTTTACTGGTTTTCTTTAAAAAATGAGATCAAATATTCATTTCCATACACTGTATGAATAATGTGTGGTTTAATTCAGTGGATTTTTTTTGGATGGAACAATTTTAAAGAATCTTAAAAAAATCTGAAATAATACTTTTTAAACCTGTTTCCTTGAATTTGAAAAAAAATCAGTAATTTAAAAACTCACAATATAACTTGAACTTTTGGATGGTAAAGGAATCATAAACTTACAATGCACAAAGGTAGGTCATCAGGAGTTTTAAAAAAAATAAAATAATTTCATGTACAAAGTAATATAAAGGAAAAAAGCAAATATTTTTTTAAAATACAAAACGTTCAGAAAATGAAGCATTTATCTAGCACCTAGGTAAAGAAATTTATAATGAGGGTATCTTATCCACCATACAGGATGTGGCATATCATGAATAAAACTGAAAATACAATCTCAGTAGAAGTTAAGAGTTTAAAAGAATATTTTGAGGTGTTTAATTTTTTTGGGTTGAAACGCAAGGGGATTTGTTGAATAGAAAGATTATCAATAACACAATTGTTGTTGCGAAACATTTGTAGCATTTTGTTGAAAATATTGATTTTAACAGTATGGAGTTCAATCTCAGATATCACTATTGTTAATTCAAAAAAAAAAAAAAAAAGTGTACCTTAATTCTACAAGAGAAACAAACAAATGTATTTGAATTAACAATCTTAAAAAACACATTCTGCTACAGAACGAATGAATAAATATAATCATCTTTAAAACTCTTCAAACTATGTGAATGAAAGCTAAAATAACGATGGGGCATGGTGTCAGTATGGTTATTACACACACACACACACACACACACACACACACACACACACACACACCGCACACACACACACACACGCACACACACACACACACACACACACACATTGAAGATAAGATCACTCTCTTCAACATTTTCGTTCAAAAAAAAATCTGCAACAAATTCTGAAACAAATAATTTTTCAGGTTATAATACTCAGCTTATCGATTTTTCGTGCCTGTGCTTATCAAGTTTTTTGTTATACATTGGTCACAGCCACATATAAAGATTCTTCCTTTTATTATATGGTTTATAAATCAAATTGTATCATAAATAAATTTATAATTATAATTATTCAGGAGCAACACTTTATTAAGAGGCGTATATAAGTTATTATTTTAAAGGCAATTTTCAATACAATGGAAGAGTAAAGGTTATCATAAGGTTATAGAGTCTTATAAATCAACGTAGCAAGCTTGGTTGTTTGGCGTGGTTATTAACCTTCAGACTAAGAGCAACACGAGGGCTATTGGCAAAGGCCCTCGTAATTTTCTGAACATAGGTCAAGTGACGAGGTTGACACCTGAGCTGGCACCCCTCCTCTAACCGCTCTCAGACAAAACCGCCGGTCACAGTTCAAAGCCATGACCACCAGGCTACTGCAGCCACCTTTTATAATCCAAATTTAACTCTTTAAGACTAGATTCAAGCATTGAAGAAACAGAATTTTAGAAATAGAACTTCTATGTACTAATAATTTTTTCTAGGTGAAAATACAGGAAGATCTAAAAAGGAAAAGATCTTAACAAAGTTAACTACTTTTTTTTTAGATTTTTTATAGGTCTTTAAAATGATATGAAACAAAGGCATATGAAAAAGATATATTCATAGTTGTTTTTAAAATATTAAATAGAAATTTTTAGAAATGATAACAAGTAAAAATATAGTGGTTGAAAATAAAACAGAATAATTTCTGAAGATTAAGATGTTATTTTAAGATCATATTATATTTTGCATGAAAGATTTTCATGCTATCCTTTTAGCTTGCTTAGTGTCATTTTAAAATGGCACCAAAAATACACTACTTTCAAAGTCGAAGATGTTACAATAGGAAACAAGATAGTGCCTTGTCTGAAAGACAC
>BMAW01048668.1:0-31676 GCA_019974015.1 Nephila pilipes
TTTTTTTTTTTTTTTTTTTTTGTCCCTGTTGTGTCACTAACCTGTACAAGTTCTGATCGTGTTTCGTTTTTTCCTAAGCACTTGTGAATTAAGCATCCTCCTCCTTTATCCACTTTTTTGCATTGTTTTCACTTTATACCCATGGGACGATGTTGTAACACTTATGCCAGAAGCGATATCCCGGAGTAAATGCTTGAGACCAGAGCAATGGAGGATAAAAATGGAGAGTTGTTTGCTACGGTAGCAGAAATGAAATCCGGGGAAAACGCCATAAAAGCCGGGTAAGAATTCCTTTCAAAGGCAATGAAAGTCTGGCAGGACAAATAATATAGGAAATGAAATCTGCACAAGAATTGGAAAGTGCGATTACCTTGGCAAGAAATTTCTCTGGAGAGTCCTGCAACGAAATGATACCACGCTATTCTCGAAGTTGAATTTCCCGTTGATGTGGGACTAAAAAATTATATTACAATCCAATCAAGGAACAAAATTTAATTCCGCTCTCCATTTTGAGTTCGTGGTCGCTGTAGCCTAGTGGTCATGGTTTCGCATTTGTGACCATTGCTTTTCTTTCAGTCGCGGGTTCGATCCTGGGCCACTAAAGACCCGCCGTGTAGCCGGGGCTGATGCACGTTAAATCTGTCGGGGCCAAAGGTCCTCCCGTTGGCATGGTGTGGATGTTAGGAGAGGGGATGCCAGCTCAGGTGTCCTCCTCGTCACTTGACCGTGGCTTCAAATTACGAGGTCCGTCGCCAATAGCCCTCGTGTTGCTTCTAGTGCGACGTTAATAAAAAACTAAACTAAACTAATCCCTTTTGAGTTCAGCACTTTTTTTTTTAATTTTGATAATACATGCAACAGTATTACATCCTGAGTCCGATGGCATAGTCTAGATGTTTAACTGGAGGATTTTAAATCATCTCTCTTTATTTGTATCGTAAAATCAGACTGATTGAAATACATATTTTTCTTGGATTATGCAAGCGCAATAAATAAAGTGATCGGATAGACCCCGATAGAGATGCTATTTGTTCGAACGTTGCGATTGAATCTGTGATATCCTCTTTTAGCGACCAAATGATACACCTTCCTCACCAAATGAATTCATAAATAATTTAGATGATAATTTGGAAAGCAAATCTGCGTTTCCTAGATAGTGAATTCAAATCTACCAGCGATCGAATGAAAAATCGTTACGACACTTCAAAGTCACAGACCACCGTTTTATGGAGAGTGACATGTAGCTTTGGAACGACCTTAATTCTTATTAATAAAGTCACCAAGTTTGAAAAAAGTTTAATTTTTGAGTAATTTTGTGTCTTGTTTAAATAGTTTAAGTCTCTTAAAATTGCAGATATTTTAAGAAGAGTTTTATGTTTATTGTTTGAATCAATTAAATTCTTATAAACTAAGTTTTAAAGTCACTAATATAGATCAATCATATCGAAAAGAACCCCGGTGTTGCCTCCTCAATAAAGTAGTTTATCCCATTACAGAAAAGAAAGCGAAGAAAATAATTTTTTAAGTAATGAATTTTCATAAAACTCATTTGTATAATTGAAGTGTTTTTTATTTATTTTATACCTGGAAGGAAATTAAAATCTTTTAAATTTGTATGTTTTTAGAAAGAGAGAATCAAATGCTCTAGACTGTAGAATATAGTAACTTACTAAATCAATATGTTATCTGTACTTACTGAAAACGTGATATTAGAATTGTCAAGTACCATGTGCTGCAATAACCGGTGCCAAAGCTCTTCTATTGGTGGTCAATCTATATAAGAGGTAGATTGCAATTCAGTTACTAATCGACTGATCGCTCATAGTTGAAAATATTCTATTTGAATGCTTTGATGTAAATTTTGTATTTAATCGGATAAAGAAGAGAAATAAAATAATAGTTCGGGGAAATATTATGATTAATTTTAAACAGTTTTATACGTATATTGCTTTTTGGAGGGTTTTGAAACCTTCACTTAACTAATATTGTCGCACAAAACTGCTAAAATCTATTTTTAAAATAACTAAAAGTTCTTATGAATTGTTATTATTTTAAAATGTAAAAATAAGAATACATAGTCAATCTAATAAGTTAAAAAAAAGTCTTTATTTAATTTATCAATTATAATAAAGATTACAATCAATTAAAATATTCAAAGAAGTTCTTAGTTACAAACTCTAAACAAGAAGTAAGCTGAATTATATTTAATCCTTTAAATTTTTAATAAAGTATCGTAATATCTTAACAGTCATAAAAACTGTTTCATAAACTAAACAATCATTCCTAATTTTCTTAAATATCTGTAAAAATACCCTTAAATTAGAAAAATCCGATAATTAAAAAAATGTAAAATGATAAGAAAAATTTCCTACACATGTTTGTCAAATTTGGAATCCATGACCGACATTTATATTTAAGTGAGTTATTTTTTTAGATGTTCTTCAATTGAAAAATGATGTTCATCAAAATGGCTTCTAATAATGTACTTATTGCTCATGTCTGTTACATACAATAATTACATTCAATAATGGACAGAATATCTATTCCATGCCACTCAGCCGTACGAAATTTCCGCATCCCTAAACTGTAGGAATCGATCACCAGTTTCAGAGGACGTCAGAAGTTTCGACACAACCTAAGGAGGTAACTGTAACCGAGATGAGGCACTAATCTCTTGCCATTGGGATAATTAAATAAAGTACTATGCACTTGTTCCTGGGCAGGAAGAGAGCTTATAATTGATGGTTCAATTAGTATTTTCACACAGTAGTCCTAATTAAGGGTATGCTATGCGGTTCCAATTATTCTGCTTGGTAGAAACTATTCATTCATTTCACAATATATAATTTTAGAAAACATATCCTTGAAAAATATATTATTGAGCCTTGCCCAGGATATTTTAACCTATTAATTTTAAATGTGCGATGTATATAAATTTGTAGAAAGATGGGTCTGTGTTTGCGCATAGCCTTGCTAACTGTTTTGTTTAAATCGTAATAAAGTACAAGTTTCAATTTAATGAAACTTTTATTGATTTAACATGATCAAATTGATTCAAAAATTCCTTTTTTTCATTTCTGATGTAGTATATATGTTAAAGATCGAAAAATTAATTTGATAAGATGACGCACAATTTGTTGCAATGGCTGAGGCTCATGGCTGTCCAATGATTAACATCACAAACTTCATAACAGGAGATTTTCGTGTCAAGTCGTAAGTTAGACATTCGATTTTATCGGAGACCGTTGTTCGGAATAATGGTGTGATGGCTTCAGGTTAAATTCTACTACAAAAGATTCAGTTCTAAAATTCCTCACGTAGTGTGGTGTGGACATTAAGAGAGATTAGGTGTCGTCCCATCATCTGACCTTGATTTAAAATTATGGGGAGCATCATGATTGATATGGAGCTCAGTAGCGACGGGAATTCGAGTCCTGGTTTTACAAAGAGTTGCAATGAAATATTTCTTTGTTCAATATCGCTCTCTCTGACATAGTTAATTAACTCATTACATTAAAGTAGTGGTTCTCAAACTTTTTGAAGTCGGAGTGTAATTAAAATCTTACAAATAATTCTAGGTGAACTGTATAAAAATTTCTTAGGTGAATACCATAATAATAATTAAGATTTATGTTACAGAAAAATATAATGCAATAAAAACATAAAATGAAGCGTATCTTAAATTCCTCAGACCCAAGGTCAACTTTGAACCATAAATCTTAGAACAATTGGTATCAATCGGTTCTAAATACATGAAAAAGTACTGAAAAGATGTTAAAAAAAAGTTATTTTTATTTTTGTGAAATTAAGTGTTTCAGGGAGGAGATATTGGGACCAAGTGATATCATCATGTTAATTTAAAATCTTTCTTTAATTTTAATTTAATTAGTAATTCATAATAATTAGCATAATGTAAAATTGGAATCCCAAAATATTCCTGTCCGAACTGTTTGCAGAAGAGTCCTAATTTCCAAAATTTATCATTCATTTTTTTCTCTCTCACTTTATCTTATACTATTAAATAATTTCTGAATTTTAAATTGTTCATTATTGAAAACTCGTGTTTTCGAAGAATTGTTGTCTGCGAATTTATAGTTGTTTTATAGTTGTTTTATTTATAGCGAATTTATAGTTGTTTGCTTTCCTTTCAGACAGTGTAAATAGCCTTCTGGCTATACGAGAAACAGATAAAAAGGTACACGAGAAATATTTGAGTTACAGAAAGGGCTTAATAAAGAGGGGGAGGTATATGTACAACACAAAGAACATTTTTTTAAAGCTTTAACATTTACAGGTGATTTAAATTTATTTGCCAAAAAGTATGTAATATATTAACACTTATCACTATTCTGTTCTATGATTTCCGCTCTCACGAGACCAAATTTAATCTTTAAAAACCATATATTTATTTACCAGACTTCTTTTTTGCTATTTGTTTTGAACGTTAAGCCTAAATTATAATGAAAGGCTTAAACAATCAAATATTATAAGAATAATACTTCGTTGAACATGATTTATCGCCAAAAGCGTTGAATTTGAAATTTAAAAATATAAAAACACGTTCTAATTTTTTTTAGTCTTAAAACGCCATCAGGTCCAAAATTCAAAGAAAACATTTATTTTGGGATAGAAAAAGGTTTTACTTTCAATACCATATTACAAAACACAAAGTACAATAATTATAGAGCATGAAGAAAATAAAAATATATAAATTTAATGTCTTTGTTCTTAGGCTAGAATAAACATATTGGTTACATACAAATAGTAGTTGTGAGATTATATACTAATTATATTATAAGCGCTTCTTTTTTTTAATTTTAAGAACGAAATTTCTTTCTAGCATGCAAAAAAGTTTGGGAGTGCTCTACAACTTTTACACTTTAAATAATTATAAAAAAATTATAATTAATTATGCTATGACGATCGATCACCATTTTGATTACTTAAGATCAGGTTAAACTACGTTTTTGCAGTTGCTGCAAATAATCTTTTTTAAATAAATAATTTATATATTTTTAATTGTTTCAACGGACAAGGGATTTTAAAGGTTAAATTAGTTATGATAGTTATTTAGTAAATGCAAGTATGGTAAATCGTTCTGCAGCGTGCTTCATATCGGATGTGATCACACACCTTAGTGAACTACAGCATCATTTTTCATTTCAATTGTTTTTTACTATAATGTGACTCCTCTTGCTCCTGTTTCATTTCACACAGTTTCTTTGGATAGTAAAATTATTATTACCATTCTTTTGCATTGTTTTCTTTGCTTTATGAGGTTTCACACTCGCATATTACGTTTCTCACCATTTTGACAAGGATTTGCTTCATTAATCACATATTTTAAAGTCATGCTTAACTTTTGGACAGAAGTTTACATAAAATTCTCTTACTGAACTTTTTTCTCGGCTCTTTTTTAAGCCTCAAAATTTTGATTATTTTGGGAGGTGGATTGATCAAAGGTGGAGATTGCATAAGAAATCCTAAAACCAACAATCAAACATTAATTTGGACTCTTTTAATTCTAGTCTGGAGCAAACGAATAGGCAGGTCCGTTATTTTAAACTAGTTCCTAAAATTCAAATAGCGTTAAGACTTTCAATAAAATGCACATCGTTTGAGAAAAATAATTTGGAAAAAATATTGCTTTTGATTGAAAACCGAAAAATTGTGAAGGAGTCGAAAATGTATCTAAAATAAATTTGATAAGTAACTTTTTACCAGAATATACTTATAACTCATTCCACGAAAGCTTTTAACAAACTAAAGTGATTGATATTATCAAAAGTATGTTATGCTTTCATACTATATATATTAGATTGTGACATACTTACAATTTTATCATCTTTTCGACCTACCAAATTTTTTATTAGAGAATTTTCTATTACTAGTGCAACAATAAAAAAAAAGTCCATATGTTTCTTAAAATTATATTCATTATATTTTTCTCCTGTTTGAATAAATATAAAGTTATATCAAAACATTTTAAAAAAAATTTAAAATAAATTAGACAACAATCTTTGTTATATTATTACGTAGAATAAAAAGATGATGAGCGAAACCATCTCAAAATGATGGTTATATTATCTCAAGTACAGATAAGTCACATCGCCAAGGTTTATCAAAAACGTTATTTAATAAAGGTACGAGATAATGTAGCGAAATGTATTTTTCGTTGTTGGTTCAAGTATACTGATAATACATCTATATTCTATCAGGACTCACTTGAAATTCGCTTATTTATTTTACCTTTAAGCAATCAGCACACAAAACCTCTCATTTTCCAAATATTATGATAATAGTTATATGAGAAATTTATTTTATTTTGTTAACTTCATCATCAGTTAGATTATAAAACATTCTAATAGTACATGTAAAATATGTGACTATTATTCAAATCTCAATAAACTAGCTGCTTGATGAGTTTAAAAAAAAGGAGTTTTCCTAATGGACGACAGATAAATAAAAAAAATACATGCGCGTGTGTGTTGATATTGTTTTCATCAGTATTGAGAAAAGGAAAGTTTTTTTTTTTCTTTCGAAAAATCAAATGAAAAAGTTAAAGAATTGCTTTAATAAAAAACATATATTATTCTTCAAGTACACATAAAATCTTAAACTATCTAAGTATCTTCAATAATACTCTAGAAAATTTCTTTATTTCCTTCACTTTACTTTCAGCCGAAAAAATCATTTGTTCACCGACACGGAAGATCTACACTTATACGGCTTAAGCGGAAAAAAATTCGGTAACCTCCATCTCATCTTTTAAATCGAACCAATTCCCGAAACTCCATTATAAAAACTTTTTATCCTTCATTCTTTGAAAAAAAATTTTTGCTATCAAATCTAGTCAAGAACTGCACTAGGCCTTTCTTGGAAAATTTTCCAAATTGTCATTGTCGAACATGGAGCTATTATGGTTTCATTCTGCCTCCTGGTTTTCGGATGGTAACGGAAAACTTTAATAAGCATTCTGAAAACAGCTTCCGTTACGGAAACTGTTTTCCGAAGAAATATGCTTCGTTACAGATAGTTTTCTTTCGTAAGCAGTTCTGACCGAAGTTTGATTCAAATTTCCGGTATCAAAAAATAATATTTCGATTATAGGATAATACATTGGATGATGATTATATTTGCAAATTTGTTGGTTCAGTTTTTTAAACTACTTCCAACGACATGCTTTAAACGCTTCTGAAGAAATAAACTATCAATTTAGTAAAATCATCTTTTATTCTGCCCGGAAGCTGTGAATTTTTCCAATGCATTTCGCATTCTACACTCGCTAAATTTTAAGTATTAAGTTGAAGGCGTGAGGTTACAATAATTTTTTTTCATTGTTAGTTTCTCAGAAATTTCCTCATGCTTATTCCAGTTTTTTTTTGTTTTTTTGTTTGTTTAAATAATATTTTGAGGTACTTGGTACTTTTATTAACATTTTAATAATGAATGTCATTCCTTTCATTTCTAAATTTTCAATTAATCTCTAAATGCAAATTTCTTAAAGCTTTATTGCATCTCTAAATATGATTAAACGAAATATTTTCTAATGTATATTAAAGTATTATATTGAAGTGTAATTACAGTGTAGTTGCGGAAACAATTTAAGAAGATTTAGTTGAAATAAGTTAGTAATTTTAGTAAGTAATTAAGTTAGTAATTTGGACTGAATTTTGCAAAAGTTAAAAAAAAATTATTGGATTTTTTTTCGTTGCCGTTGAAATAAAAAGAATAAAAACATTTCTAAATATGTTTTAAATGGCTATAGATTCTTTTCATACTTAGAGAACAGGAAAGAAAAATAATAAAAAGGAACTGTGTAAGATCAAAATACTTTCTTCTTTTATATGAATGTCCAGCAGTTTTTACAAAAATAAAAAAAATAAAATAAAAAAAAAACTAAATTATGGTTCCATTTAATTCAAAAGCAATACTGTAGTCATAGATTTATTTTCAAGCTGTCTCTAAAATCTTTAAACTAGCTATAACAAAATTCTTATTTTATTTTTCGTCAAATGATCTTTGTAGAGTAAAAAAATCGAAAACACTTCCTGAAAAGTTTTATTTAATAAAAATGAAACGATTTTCCAAGCCATTACGAACAAATATGAATTCTTCCTTTTAAAACGAACAAAAAAAATATAAGAAAATATCTTGCAGATGCATTTCCCAAGTAAATACATAAATAATAACCTTTTCAGGAGATTTTAAAAATAGCGATATAGAGAATAAAGCTCACTCCATATTTCATGTTCTTCTACTAATGGTGGGCGGAAAACATTTTGTTTTTCTTAGAATAAGCTTAACTTTGAAAGAAAATATATACTAGATGCCAAATATCCCTAGAAATACACTATATTTGTGAGGAATACCTCTTTTAAATAGTTCCCTGGTAATTATTTAAAGCTTATTACTATAATTTGTGCACTTACTATACATAATGCATTATATTTCGAAATTATGATAAAAGATTTTCAAGACATATTTATTTGTAATATTTATTTTAGAAATAAGTATCGACTTTACAAACTATCACATAAAAAATTTATCCACCATTTAGTTTAAAAAATATAGCTTGATTCAAAAAATGTTTAATGTGATATCTGAAACTCAAAGATATCTCTCCGAAATAAAATGCTCGGATATATTTTACGTGAATCGGTATTGTATCATTTTTACTAATGTTTTTAAAAATCATTTCGGGGTTAAAATTTTAGCATAAACTTTTTTTTTTCTATATTTAGTATCGTAAAAAATATTATCATTCAATCTATTTACAAAGAGATTTCTATTAACTAAGGGGTATCATATAGTTTCAATTATTACTAAGAAATAACTGAGATATCGGGATAAAATTTACTCTACATACTTACTGATCTTGATGTTCATAAACGCGTACTCATATATTACACCCATTAAGTTGATTTGTTTGGCTGAAAGCCGTACATTAAAATAACCCGCAGTACCGTAAAGTTTTAATTATTAATAAGAAATAACGAGATAAAAACTGAAATTTTATTTAATAATCTTAAGACTTCTCTCTATACATAATCACTACCTAGGGTTATTCGTTTCTCCCAGTATTTCCTGGCCTTTCAAAGGCCGTCACTGAAGAATTCAGTAGATTGACTCTGTCTTCAACGTACTGCGAATTACATCAATCTTCAAAACTTCCTGAAACCCAAAAATTAACAACTATGATGTATAACATTATATACATAAGGATGAATTAATACACTATTCAAATATCTGGGTTGTTTCTTAGCAATATTTACAATTTTACGAAATCGTTACAAAATCTTGCATCCTTAAAAGTGTGAATGGATGGGGAGGTATGGGGAGCGAAAGAATGACCTGTTCTTTCGAACCATCTCATCTAAAAAAAACGTTAAAACTCGAGTCAGAAGTCCTGCAGAAACAAGTTCTTTACTGTTCCGAATTATTCAGAGACAGTTTCTCCTGTCTGTTTCCCCAGATGTACAACCTTCTATATCACGACGCTTTACGGAAGGCTATACACCATGAGAGAAGCCCGAAGGTTTTCCCGGCATTTTTACCCGACTAGAAGCCGTACTAGAAACGAGTAAATGACCGCCGAAACCTTTCATCCACCCGCTGCCGAATCTCTTTATTGAGAACTGGGCTAGTGTCACACGCCTACGCCAGTTCCCCAAATAGAGTCATTAATCGACGTACTCGTCAACGAGCTCCGATAACGTTCATTGCAGCAAGAATGCAATAAAAACGAAAGAACTAGATCGAACGGCTCCAGGGGAAAGAGTGAAGGAGAAAAACTTCTGCGAATGAGCTTTTTCTGAAAGAAGTAAAAACATTTGCAAAGACTCTGTTTTGATAGGTCTTTTACAAGTCTGATAGACCTACTAAAGCAGGTTGAGGAATTTTAAAGATTAGGATAAGCCATTCCGAACTTGAATATGTCATCCAGACGAATATGCTTTAGGTTCTTTAGTTCGTTTCGTATTTGATTTTCATATCCAAATGGAATCAAAAACTGAATTGTTTTTGTTTAATTGTATTTTTTTTTTCAATCCAATTTATTTTACTTTTAAATTTCAGGACCAATTCCAAAATTCTCGCATTTTTATTAAGTATTGATTAGAAAACATGAAAAACATTTATATGATGTGTATAATAATGCGTAAAAATTTGCTTCCATATTTATAATTCTCCCAGGGGATATTTTTGACTGTCAAAGTATATTTTAAGACTCGTGATGTAAAACTAAATCGATTTTTTTTGCTACTACGAGTTTATATACAATGGAGAGATAATTATATATATTTATGAATTTAATCATATCTAAGAATAATTTACAAAGAATTTCTTATGAAAACTTTCTCTTTCTTTTTTTGGTTCTGATTATTGTGTATTCGGAAAACGTGTAAGACTAGAATATGAATTTAAATGTTTAATGTATTGCATGTGTACGTTCAATAATTTGTTCTTTATACAAAAAACATAGACAATAATCAAACAAGTTTATGCTCATATTATTTAATTATTTCAGTTACTGAAAAATAAAAAATATATTTTTCTCATTTTATGTGTTTCAGCAAAAGTATAATGTCTAATGCATTGCATATTAAAGTGTTAGAGTCGGGCTTCAATTCTTTTTTTAATTTTAAATACTTGTGCCTAAATACACTATGATAAAAAACGATTTCAAATTCTTTTTTTACTAATTCTTACTTAAATTTATTTATTTTGAATACATGTGTGTGTAAATATATAAAAATTACTCTTACTGAGAAATTGCCAAATATACTTTATTTTCACTAATTGCAGATAAAGTTAGAAAATAATGATACGTTTAGAATTAGTTAAAAAAATGGTTTATTTTTCTGTAATCCAACCGATTTGATTTTTCCTAAAATGTATAAAGTAATAATTCGTGGTAGTATATAGCATCAATTTCATTAGAATCTTCGTGTTGCAAAATACAAGTGGATCAAAGAAACACTTAAAGAACGGTTCTTTAAAATGAACAAGAACAGGTAATAACAGTTCATGCAAAAGAACATAAATTCCCATCCTTACCATTCGATTAGAAAATTATAAACTTACTTTCTCCAGAAAAAAAAAACTGTTAAAGTATTCTGAGTTTTTCATTTACTTAGTTTATATCAAAGGATTATTGTAACTTCCGTCGGATCTTGTGCCACGGTGCGAGTCCGTTGAAGCTGCAAAAGAGGAAACGACACGCGCCTGAAGAAGCTGACAGAAGACTTCCATCACTGTTTCGAACAATGGAAGACTCGCATGGAGCGTTGTAGGGATCGAAAAAGAATATATATTGAAGGTGATCATAAATAAATATGTAGGAGTACAAAAATAAAATGTTTTACAGAGTCAATATAGTTATTTAATAGTCGAACTTTGAATAGTGTATTTAAATAATATCTTAAAATAAACTTTTCGGAACATCAGATACTCGAAATGAATGAATTTTCTTTTCTTTTTTTAAAAAAATAAGTCTGATTCAGTATTTTCAATTATCAAAACAATGCGAACACACCTTTTTTCTCTTCGGATGCTTGATATGAAACCGAATGTTTCCCAACTATCTGATATTTGAAACGAATTTAATTTCCTTTGCTCTATGGTGAACATCTTTATGGGATCTTTTCCCTTCCAAAGAAATGGATTTTTGAGGAGCTTCCTCAGTGAGGGAAATTCGAGAGGGTTGGTTGGTTAGTTGGCCCCGAGGAAGGAAGATATTTAATCTGTAATCGCTAAGCAATAGTACACAGAGCCATGAGCTTAGTATTCTCAAGTAAAATAAGACTTCCCATAAAAAGGACATGTCAAAAACGAACTATTCTCTGTAAATGTGCTATAAATGCTGCGTTGGTTTTCCATCTGTAAAGTATGCCGAGTTCAATATTAAACGGTCTGAATTTCCTTTCTTTGATTATTTTGAATTGTTGTAAATAGCTTACATTTTAGAACGCATATAAATAAGTGTTTCTAAAAAATTAAGTGCTACCTGGCTCGAATGAATTATTTTAGACACGTAGTTCTTGCAATCTTTAATTACAAATTTTAAAATTGAAAGCTTTTAATGAATATTTTTCTTAAGATGCGTGTAAACTAGCGAGCCTAACGGATCACGAGCCTCACCAAAATGCTGGCACCCCGTTCGTCGTCCAACAAACTTCCAGCTAGCAATGCAAAACAGCGAACTAATCGCGAGCCGCCAAGGTCACAAGATAAAATAGACGATGGAGCCTGGAGATTTGCGAATGAAAAAAAACGACATCACCACCGTTCCAATTTGAACAGCTATCTCTCTACGTGTTTCTCGAAAAGCCGACAGGAGATGGCGGCAAATGATTGTCGAAAGTTCCTTTTGATCGAAAAAGTGAATTGAACTATTTGCGTATGGTTTGGCTCACAGATATATATGTACCTAGAGTTGGAATTTTATTACTATAGGTTTAATAATATTTTAAAAGCAAAACTGATTCCTTTAATTTCTTAATATTAGAACGCTACGAATCACTCCGTTGCTTCAAGAAATTATATCTTTGATAAACAGATCCATATTCGAAACATATCATTTCCAGTTCTTTCTTTTTATTACCATACGGACTTTCAGAATATATTGTAATTCCATGTTTTGCGTATTCGAGTCATATTCCATATTTTCGTTTTTTTTTTTAAAAAAAAAAAAAAAAAATTTTCCCCCCCCCCAAAAAAAAAAAGAAGAAAAAAAAAAAAAAAAAAATAAGAAACCAAATGCTTAAAAAGATGTCAGTTCCCTTTCTTGAAACAAGACATAAAATAGCGAACATTTTTGCAAAAGAGCACTGATTACGAGCTATTTAAATTTAAGGAACTCTATAAATCGATGGCAGCTGGAAAAATTGTCATTATATATTAATATATTTTGATTATATTTTGGGATGCATCTACTGAGTCTTTTCATCTTCATCTATTAATATATTAAAAATGTAAGCAACCGTTTTTATGGTCAAAATATTTGAGCATGTCTTCACCGATTTTTAAAAATGCACTTTATAAGTTTTAACTATGTGCATAAATGGTGCAAAAATGTAGTATACCACCAGTGACGTGAGAACGGATCTATACTTTGTTTCGAAGCTCCTCTTCGGTCTGGGAACCTAGGCCTCCCAGCCAGATTCTTCAATTCAAAGGAAGAGATGAAAATCACTCGGCACTAAATCAGTTAGGGCTATACACTGAATAATCAAACACATCCCATTTAAACTATTCCAGAACATGTATGGTTACAACAACGCTGTGAGAGTGGACATTGCCACGAATGAGGACAACTCCAGAAGATAGCATTCCTTTTCTTTTAAATTGCTTTTCACAGTCGTCGTAAAGTCTGACAATAAACCGCTGCATTTATCGCAGGCCCCGGTTCCATAAACTATTCAAGCCAGACAATCTCTTTAGTCCCAAACTCCTGCAGCCATAACCTTCCAATTGTTGAAGATTTGTTTGAACAGTCTTCGTTCCTCTTTCATCGTGTATGTCAGTCTTTAAACTTCTACACAATCACTCATAAAACGTTCGCCCTATACTCGGCTCATTTTTCGGTGAATTTCGGCCGTAATATTTCCCTTCTGCTTGAAGAAAGCTAAAACACTACGGAATTCGCCCTTGACAAGAACATCATTTTTATATCTATGTTTACATGCCTACAGCTTAGCTTAAAAGGGCGTAGGTAAAAGGGTGGTCTTTAAACTTCTACTCCATTACTCATAAAACGTTCCCCATATACTCGACTCATTTTTCGGTGAATTTCGGCTGTAAAATTTTCCTGCTGCTTGAAGAAAGCAAATAACACTACGAAATTCACTCTTGGCAGGAACATCTTTTTTATATCTATGTTTGCATGCCTACAGCTCTGCTTAAAAAGACGTAGATTATAAGTAGAGATGTTCAGTCGCCAATCTCCTGCCCCTTGTGTTTGTTTAGCAGTTCAATAAGAGGTAGAACTAGAAAAAAAAGCGATGATCACATATATATATAGTTTAATCATTACTTCCATTAATTACGAGCATAACTCAATGCAAAAATCGTATTTATAATATCTCTGGTCGATGAGAATATCTTCGCCTTTTTTGAAGCAGATTCATCAGAAGAAACCCATTGCTTTGATCTTTTAATTAGTAACGGATGTACCATCATGAATCAAGATCTCATTGATGACGTAAACTCGACTCAAAAGGAACACGACGTCTCGACGCAACAACTCCATTACTCATAAACGTCATCTTATATTTATTTTGGCGCCGTTTAACGGATGGCAGTTCGTAATAATACCAACCATTTATCGGTCAACACAGGTACTTTTTAAATCACCCGCGTATTTCAGTTCTATTTTGATATAGAAGCATATTTATACGATTAATCGCTGAAATGTACATATTTAGCCGAATATAAAAATTAAAATCACATTTCCTAAAGATTACTGATCGAATTAAATCCGAAAACACAAAATAGCAAAAAAGGAAAGAAAAAAAAAATGAAAGAAAGAAATTTGTACGAAAAGGAAACAAAACATGAAGAAAAGAAATTCAAATTCACTCTCCTAGAAAAATAGGGAAAGTGATTAGAATGTGAAAAGATAAATTCAATTAACTTCATTCAAAAGACTTTCGCCTCTTTAATTCTTTCTCTGGAAAGTTTATCGACGTCCATTACTCACACTGATCTTGAAAGCAAGAAGCGTTTGGTTACAGTCTCTAAGGGGAGATTATCATTAAAGTTTCCGTTCACCATAATAATTGCTCGAATGCTTTTAATATTCCAGTGGAATATTTTTAAGATTCGTCGAAGCGTCTTCAGAGCGGAGTATCCTTCTAGATAGCTTAGTTAAATTTAAATTCTCTCTCTCTCTCCCACACACACACATATACACATACACACATTATATATATATATATATATAACACATGGATCAATAAGTTCCGAGGCTAACCCAGAGATGGCGCTCGTAGTAAACCAGTAACCAGGTCTTTCTAGAGTACGAACCTTTGCTTGAAACGTGTCAAAATTTTAAGTCGATCGGACCAGAAACAGCTGAGTTATCGAGGTTGGAGTAAAGTCGTTTTGTAGTTTGTTTAAAAAATGGAAAAAACCGAGTTTCGTCTTCTGATAAAACATTGTTTTTTAATGGGTAAAAACACCGTGCAAGCGAAACAATGGATTGAAAAATGTTACCCGGACTCTTGTCCATCAAAAGCAACGATTTGTCGGTGGTTTGCCGAGTTTAAACGTGGTCGTACCGACACAAATGACGCGGAACGCTCGGGTAGACCTGTGGAAGCCGTTACACCGGAAAATGTGAGTGAAGTGACAAAAATTATAATGAAAGATCGTAAAGTGAAGCTCCGTGAGATTGCTGAGATGACACAGATATCATATGGAAGTGTATTTACTGAAAAAGGTTTTTTGAAGTGAAGTGAAAAAGGTTTTTTCCAAGTGGGTGCCGCGATTGCTTTCGATGGAACAAAAACAGCAACGAGTCGATGATTCAGAAAGCTGTTTATCGCTATTTACTCGCAACAAAAAAGATTTCTTGCGTCGTTACGTGACCATGGACGAAACATGGATACATCACTACACTCCAGAGTCGAAGCGGCAGTCATCTGAGTGGCGCACAGCTGGCGAAAGCCGTCCGAAAACGCAGCAGTCAGCTGGCAAAGTCATGGCGTCAGTTTTTTGGGATACGCATGGCGTGATTTTCATTGACTACCTCGAAAAAGGTAAATCGATCAACAGTGATTATTATATTCACTTGCTGGTGCGTTTGAAGGAGGAAATCGCAAAAAAACGACCGCACAGTCTTGGGACTTATTGATCCATGTGTTATATATATATATATATATATAACTTAAATTCTTTCCATATTGTAAAATAACATACACATCAAAGTCTTAATTAAAAATAGTGTACTTTATTTTAAGACTCTATGGAAGAGAAATAATGATATTCAATATAGCAAGTGCAATGTCATACGAAAGTATTAAACGTTAACTTTTAAAAAATGGAATATTTTACAAAGATGTTGTTTCTCAAAGAATGCAGAGGTTGCGATAATCGAGTGGTCACACTCACCAGCCGGCATTGTTTCAGTTGAGGAGTATGGAGTGTCAGTTCAGGTGTTGTCCTCGTACTTTTGATTATGGTTGAAAACGGACGATGCACTGTCGCTAACAATCCTCGTGTTGTTTCTAAGTGAGACATTAATAAGCAAACAAACTTAGAAACATATTTAAAATCCGTACTTAACGATATTAAATGCGCACGTATTCTAACATTACAACTGTGGTGAAACACTTCTGTTACCAGATTCTTGTGCCATAACTCAGTCAAATACAACTAACTTTAAAAGTCAATAACCTACGCATGGGCACACCAGTCAAGTCTAATACAACTATTTATTTATCAATTTCTGTAATATAATGCCTAAAGGCTTTTCACTCTCTTTCCTAGGGGATCCTAGGATTAATCTACCTAATCAAATATTATTACAATAATACACTCTTACCAAAACCTTTCCTATTGAGGTTACTCTGATTTAATAACTCCTCTGCGACAGTTACCTCCAGCAACAATTCTCGATATCATCTATCTCTTACGAGCAATACACTTAGCGCTAGTGCCACTCGTCCTCTATTCTATAAATTTCCCTTTGCTTATATACCGTCATATCTAACTCACTTCTCTTTATTTCCCCGTGCCTCTAATTAGCATAATCCTGTATAATAATTAGCATGATTTCCTTTTGGTTGGGAAGAAATCGTTATTTTACGCAATCAATCTCAATTAAAATTTCCAAGGTTAGTGAAGATAAAATCGCGAATGGCCCAACGTCACACAACTCCTTTTCAAATGGTTTATATTAAGAGGATTAAGATTCAAGCATGTATAGAAAAAAAGATAATGATAAAAATGTTCTACGCAAAGAACAGATTTAGCCTCCCAAGGAGTGCCTTTTTTAATAATAATTATTAAATTACTCAATTAAATATAAGAATTAAAATATGCGATGAAATATCGATAAATGAACAATAGTACACTTTTCCAAAACTAAAATTAAAGGAAAATATAAATTATTTTAATATTGAATATATTTAAGCTAAATGTAATTAAAATTAAAGCTAACGATAAATAATTAAATTGAATATATTTTAGCTAAATGTTATGAAAATGGAAATAAGCGATGAAAAAATTGAAAAGTGATCAGGTAAGCCAAAAGTGATCGAGCTAAAACAATAGCCCCTTGGGTAGCTAATAACAGTAAATCAATATTAAAATCATTTGACCCCAAAACATTCCAAGAAGAAAGCCAAATTAAAAAGACGTAGTTTGAAATTCTTAAGGGGAGAAAACCAGCCTCCCAGTTGTCTTACAGTTCTGAATAATGTTATTCATTTTTAGTGATATATTGATTCCAGTTTATATATGATTTGAGGTAATACATAATCGATAAGTAAATAAAATACTTAATTTTTATATTTGTTTCACTTCAATCGGGGGAAATTTATTACGACATTAAAAAAATCAGGGAAAAATTATTACGACATACTTTTGAAAATTGAGTTCATTGGTGGGGAGAACAGGTATAAGACATTTTTTACATAAATTTTATTTCAATCCAATGAAAAAAATCCATCGATGCTTCAAGTCCTCATTTTGGCTTCGCGAGGATTGCGGAAGTGGCGTGCCAACGCAAGTGTCGACATCGTCATCTGACTATGGCTCAAAATTACGAGGCGTATTGATTGAAGTAGGAGGATGATTTAAATCGGGCAGAATTAAATAGTCAGAAGTGTGCAATAAACAAACAAACAAACAGAAATTTTTTAGATTTTTTTTATTAGAAAAACACACTTTTCCTCTCTCTCTCTCTCTTTTTACGATAGAGAATAATGCAATTCTAGAAGTTTCAATAAATGATTTTGCATTTTCATGGTAAGTCAATGAATATGCTGGAAACCTATATGGTCTTCAACCTTCGATTTTTTTTCTGTTTGGAGAATTTACCAAAGAATGTGGCATCAAATAACGAAGCCGTTGCCTATTAAAATCAAATAGGATTCGATGTCCTCTAGAGACATTATGCAGAGACTAAGAGATTGATGTTTTATTTTAAATGTCTTTCTCGTCATTTGAGTTTGGTTCAAAATTACGCAAGCAAACTTGCAGCGAATAATTATCGTGTCGATTTAGGTCAAGGGTTTCAACTCTGCATTGCCAGGTCCATCGAAGAAAGTGAGTCATAAGCTCACCAAATGTGAGATAATCGCAACAAGTAGAGACTGTAGACTGTTATTTTACTGTCTTTACGTCTTGTAATGCAAAAACGAAAGATTCTGATGGGAGCTCACAACGAAAGCAAATGCATTCGAGAATATGACTAAGAAGCACTGCATAATTCTTTTGGTAAACAGCTTTCACTTCAAATATATTTTTTTATTCTTATTTATCAAACCGTCTAATTCATTTGGTTTCATTCTTAGCCACTTTGTGACGTTGGGCTATTCGCGGTTTGCTCTTCACTAACCTTGGGGACTTTTATTAAGATTGATTGCACAAATTTAGCAATTTCTTCCCAACCAAAATGAAACGTGATTAGGTAAATTAGAAACAGGTAGAAGTAAAGTGAAGTGAGGTAGATACGAAAGTATATCAGCAAAGCGAGATTCTCACGATAGAGGTCGAGTGATTCTAGCGTTGAGTATCTGCCTAACAGGTGGTAGACGAGATCAAGAACTGATACAACCAATAGTAACCGTGATGGAGTTAAAAAAGCAAGTCAACCTCCAGCCTGGTTTTTTGGTAAGAGACTCTTAATTCCATAATAGTCAGACGGGTGAATGTATCTAGGGTGTTACCTTAGAGAGCAGGAATTCATTTGTCATTATAGTGCAATTTGTTGAATAAATATTGTGCGTGAGATTTGTCTAACGTCTTCTTGTATAAGTTACTTTAGAGAGTTAGTGTATTTGATTGAGTTATGGCACAAGAGGTGAATAGGAATACTATTCCACCATAACTTGAAACACTGATATTGTTCCTTTTTTGAAATTAATTAATCATTATGGTGGACCCCTATAATTATACTTCTACTTACATTGTATATTCCGATACATAATCCAATAAATCTGCCAGAGGAGTTACATGTCTTGTCTCGCACTGTTTTTCTTTTATTATTTTAAGGGACAAAAAATTTCAAAGTGAGGCCCCATTACAGAAACGTCGTCTTAAAGAAGGTTTGAAATGATTGTAAGAAGAAAAAAAAGGCATCTCTCGAAGATTTCTCTTTTAATACCTTATGTAATACGATTTTTTTTCTCTTTCTCTTTTACCATTTGAGGAAGAAAAAAGAACTAGAACACAATTATTCCACGTTCCAAAGATAACTTAGAATAATCATTGGAAAACTTTTGATGTTTTTCTTTCTTCTAAAAAGATTTTGATACTATGGAAACAGATTGAGGGTGGGGGGGAAAGAAAAAAAGGAAAAGGTTTCCGCGATTAAACTTACTGATTCGGTTCAAAAGATTTAGTGAACTTAGTAGGAATTAAAAATTTTCTTTTCCTTTTCGGTTCAATTATATTAATTCTATGTTATACAGTTGGATAACCAGAATTTGCTCATTTCAAGCGAAGTTATTAGACATGCATAATTTGAAACATAATTTAAATACTTTTTAACTTATTCTTATGCGTTTTCATAATGTTACGTAAAATATGATTTTTAATTTAATTTCCCCTTTTATAAATGTTTTAATTTGTGATTAGTTTATGTAGATTGGATTTTTCCGGTTTTTTCAAAATAATGACTTGATTTTAGTTAAAACTAGTACCGAAATTTTTGTAATGCATAGTAAATGCTGTAATGCTTCATTTGCTTTAAATGACTCCTAATCTTTGATGGCGGTTAGGATATGTTGATTTCATGAGTGCACAGTCTGTATTTGGCCAAGTTGCATCAGACACTTATTAATTTACATAAAAAGTCGTGCACATTATTTAAGCGAAACTAAATGCAGGAAAATGAAATAAAAGGAGGTTAAATGACAAAAAACAGCAAAATTAGAGGAAGATATTAGGGAATTTTATAATTTACATGAAAATTCTACATTTTTAATTCCAAATTAAATTTTGTAATGCACAAAAAGTATTTGATTCTCAAAATATATTTTATAACTGTGTTGCAAATTTTATTCCGAAGTATATTAATAGCGAATATAATTTCTTCATTGCACCTATTTCAAAAGGAATAAATAAACTTGTAGTAAATATATATATATATATAAATAATTATCAGCCATTTTAAGAGATATGTAGTATAATTAATAATATTTCATTTTAATTATACTGTTTAACTGAATGAGTAACATCATGCATCTGTGTATCAGAGGTATTTAATCAATAATTTGCTTGAGTTAAAAAAAAAATATAAGTGCTGATATTCTAAAGAAATTTGATGGAATTTCGTACATAATGCATGATAATTTTGCTATAATTTACAAAATAAGTAATTGATTTTTTGAAAAAATTTGAAGTATCTCATTTAATACCGAGTTAATGAATCGATCTAAAATGCAAAATGTTGTCTGTTTCTTTCTCTAATCTATTTTTAGAATCCCAGAGATTTTCCCTAAATATTTTCAGAAAATACTGATATTCGGGAAGATGAGCAGTAAACTTTTTAGAATCAAATTCACGTCTCCTGCCCATTGAAATTCATGTCGAGTAGGAAAAATACGAGAAAACGAGGGCTTTAAGTTCAATACTTTTATCCATTTTATCCACTTTCTATATCATTTTTCTGAACCAAATAATTTCTTGATATTTTTCATCTGATAACAGCACAAGACACCTTTGTAAATATTTTTTAAGAGAATAAATTTGAGTTAAATTTCGGTGTAGTATTGAGAAAGTAAATTTTTCGGAAATATATGTTTGATATAAATTTATTTTTCTAGACTGATACTCCGACTGTATCTCTTGGCGTATTTATACCTTTCCCGGTCAGGCGTGACGTCACATGTAAAATTAACGAAAAGTCTGTAATTTTCTTCCCGTTCGATTTTTCGCTTGGGTTCCAACGCCTTCGAGTACTTTCCATTTGTCGCTTACTTGTCACGTTTCTCTCTAAGTCACCAAATCCGTCACCAAGGTGAGGGAGTCATTGCTCAAACTCTCTTTTGTTTGCTGGTAACATCTCTGGAAATCGATCTTTTCCTTTTTTAAGTGAAGCGTTGTAGGTAAGCATCAACTTATGTTCGTAACAATATGTTGGTGCGCTATTAGAGTTTATGGGAGTGAAAGGTTATTTTTTTCTTGATAAAGGTTCGTTCAAATCATACGTTAACATGTGTTATAAATCTAAAAATGTTATTACAAATTTGTGTTAACAGTAATACTCCCAAGTGAAAAAAGAAAAGGTTTCACGAAGCAAAGTTGATCGCTTTAAACGTTTTCCCTTACGATCACAACAATGGATTTAAATCTGATAATTTCTTCAGATGTTTTAATGACAGGCCATATAAAGTTTACGGGTTATAACAAAACACTAATGGCCATAGAATCTTTATTCAAACAGATCTCATTTACGTTCCTGTTGTTATTTTATGATTGTATATTAACGGCGCACTAAGAAGCAACGCGAGGGCTATTGGCGACTATTGGAGGGCTACTGATTAATTTTGAATTTCGGTCAAGTGACAGGACGACACCCGAGCTGGCACCTTCCTCTCAAAACTTCCACACTACGACTATGGGAAGACTTGGGACCTCAACGGGTTGAAGGTGCATTAGCCCCTCTACACGGAGGGTGTTAGTGGCATCAGGGCTCGAGCCTGCGACTCAACAAAAACAACGAGAACAGCGATTTCGCGACTATTACCATTAAGCTACTGCTGCCACTTATGTTTTTGCTATCTTAACAACTGTTAAATTACAGATGAAAAGTGGGCTTCTTAATTTTTTGTAGAATATATTTTTGGTGATTTCAAACTCTGCCTAGAGGATAATCTTATTGAAACACATGCCTGTCACATACTTTTTTTTCCTTCACATTAGCGGAATCTTGAGCAATTTCTCTTAAAATCTCTTGTTGAATTTATTTGTGTATGTTCTCGTAACTGTTGTTAATGTTGTTGTTAATTTTGTTTTAGAGTTAATATTATTTTATTTATATGTTTGTTTGCTTAAAACTTATTTTCGTCAAATATTTGCACCAGTCTTTTATTGTGAGCAAGATATTTGTTACCTCACAGTATAAAAAGAAATAGGGGTTAAATCTACATCAGTTCCTATTATTTAATACAACAATGTTTCAGTTTTATGCTCTTGTTCTTTCAGGAATTACAAACAGATTTTAAAACAATGATCTTACAATCGTTATTGTAACAATGTTATACTTAAATTTCGGTTATTGTTGTCTTCCATTCAGAACGACATTCATTGCTGGAAAGGTGGTTTTACAGTCGAGATGAGAAAACTCATGGAAGTAATGTTGAATAGAATAAGGTTGACCTTGACTGCAGTTCTGGCAGCTTAATGTTGCCAAATTTGGCGAAAAATATCAGATACTCCTAGACAACAGTAGAAAACTCTAGAACAGTAACAATGGATTCAATTCGCACCATAAAGTTTCATTTCAATTGGCAAAAAATGGATGCAGTGAATAAAAAATTGCAGTCTTCCTTGCTCATAATTGTAATTAAAATTTAGGCGTCATTAATAACGAATACACTCATATAGAATTTTACATGGATTATTAATTATTACTTTCTAGCAAGTTGTTATAATTATAATTTTTTAAGAAAATTATTTCACGTTGAATTGTTCATGGAGTTTCTTATGATCATTTGCAATCTTTGAATGACCTCATACGTTTTTATCATTGCTATCATCACTTTTTCTTAAACCCACTGAAATATGAATTTTTTTACTCTAAGTTTTTAAATTGAAGTATTAGGTTTAGAGATTCTTGGTTTACTTGGTTCTCGTATGTATACTAGTATAGTACATTTTTTCGTTTCGAGCTTTCAAGGCTTAGGCCTTATTTTCGCTTAATTGTTAGCTATTGAGCCTTATTCACAAAGGATATTATATTTTAAGTTGAAAACTGACTAAATAAGGCACATCTATTCTTTAATAATATATGTTTCTATGATTTTAATTTATTAATAGTAACATTCGTCCTTCTTTAATAACATGTCTTCCTTTAAATTCCATTTGAAAAGCTTATAACCATACAAATATTTCAATGTTTCTATTGAAAGTTTCGAGACGTCCTATTTATTATTTTTTCCTATTCCCTATTTATATTTCAAGATATCTTTCCTGAATACTGAAATATCTTCTAGATAGTATATTTTTTATGAACAAGTAATATAAAAAAAAATTTAAGTAAATTCTTACTTAGGTTAACCAAGAATTTTTTTTTATTTGCTTTTTATTAAATAATTACAATTAATATAAACATGTATATACATATGACAGAATCACAATATTAAGTGGCAAAAGAAATTTTTTTTATAGCGATTAACGTTCAGCCAAAAAAAAAAAAAAATTGCCAAGTTTGGCAATTTTTGAAATTGCGCCAAGTGGTTGGGCTAAACTGCATTTTCACCGATTAAATTTTGTTAAATAAATTAATATTTTTAAAAAATGTATTAACATCAAGTGTCATCCACTACAAGTTTAAAAGAATGTATTTGAACTTGAGTGGTTGAATAAAAAGTATTTTATTAACGATTGAAAATTTGAACAAGATATATATATAGGGAGAGTGTGAACTAATAGTAGGAATTTAAAAAAAAAACGAGAGCCCAAAATATACTTCTAATCACATTATCAGAATAATAACAGAATACAAATGAAAATTAAAGAAGTCATTTTTACTTTGAAGATATTTAAACGCGTTATTAAAACACAAATAAAAATATCCAGACAACGCCAAAATAGCCTCAGAGTCGCCCCTACGACACGGAGAGTATACGCGGCCCCATCTTGAGGAGATTCTTTTTCTCACCCAATTTTTCGTGCAAAATTGAAAACATCGTATCTTACGATATACTAGTGACCTCAACTATTTCAGGCTCTTTAACCCTCCGATCACTCAAAACCATATCGTGGATATTGTCTTTTATTCCGGGAGTAGTCACTTCCACTATAAGTCCCGAACTGCGTTCAATTTTTGTGGATGTTCGGCCACGTTTAAATTCATTTACCCGATTGATAACTGTTACAAACACAAGAGCAGATGTGCCTTGAACCGCATCCAACTCTGTTTCTATCTCTTTCGGTGTTAAGCTATTTAAATATAAGTATTTAATCATCACTCGAAACTCATTTTTTCCCCATTTTTCTAATCAAACATAAGTTTCTTTCTTCAATCGACAATTGAAATTAAACCATGAGACGAAATTAATTGAGACTTGAGTGGATGTCCAGTGAGTCAGGATGTATACTAAAGACAATTCATTTTCGATGCTACGAGCGCCACTCTTGGATTTTGTTATCACTTATTGAACGACCTCCTTACGTCACGGAAAGTATCAGTTAATGTATGTAGAGAATAAGTGCCTCTTGCGATCTTGTGATTACATATTTTGATGGGTTAATTGGCAATGGGATTTATGTCACAGAGTCTTTACGGAAACTATTGTACAACAAATACAAGGTGATATGTATTTTGAGTTGCCGTCATTGTGCAGACTTTGAATTGGCACTATCATGCATTTATATGTGAGTTGTTTGCTTCCATTTTAAAGGAACTGTTTTGCATCTGGTAAAGTGTATCAGAATAAAATTCAAATTTACTTCAAAAGAAACTACGATTTCATTGCGGGGACCATCCCTGTAGAGTGAAAGCCGCTCTACCATGTAACAATATTAACGGCAATATGTATTAGTTCTTAATACTGACTGCATACTAACAGTTCTGATGTTTAGTGAATATTGTTTCTACAGTATATTTCCCTTATTATATTCCGTGTTCACATTTTATCGCCGACTATTTTTAGATGTATCTGTCCTTTAAAATATGAAGAGAAACAGGCAATATACAAAAATATTTTGGTTTCCTCTTCCTTTAACATTTAGAACTAGCTAAGATGTGCAATTTAAAAAGATTTCAGATTACAGTTAAGTACATTTCCATTAAATAAAGTAGGTTCAAACAGTGTTTCCCTCTAGAATTAAGAATAAAACGAGCAAGATCTTAAGCTAAATTTTTTTATATGCTTTACTGAACGCACAGCTAATATTGAAGCGATATTAATTACTAACAAATTTAAATTCTCGCCTTTTTTTTAATATTATATAAGCTGTTAGATTTCAATTATTTTGCCTTAACTATCTTAAGTTAAATTAAATTTAATGACAAAATACTCTATAAAAAGTTGGTGTTAGATATCTTATTTTTATCAACCCAATAATATTTAACCAATAATGGATAATGAAACACTATCACGGAGCATGCTATAATTGCAAAAGAAAGAAGAAAGCAGCGAAAAATTTCCCATTTCCCTGTAAAGAATAAGTATGCTGATATGATGAACGCAGACGTTAATGGCGAATGATACAATTATTGATTTTCTTTTATAAAAAAAAGTCCCAATAAAAAAGATTAGTTCAATAAACAGATCCATATAATGCATTCGTTCTGATAAAATTTAACTTCATTGTATTTTTCAACTTTGAATAATTGCTGTACAAATAAATTCTGTCTGTGAATAAGTATCTGTGGTCAAATAAAAACTGTCCCGTTGCAGATCCAAATTGCATCTGTTTTATTACACGCAAAATGACTAGTTTCAAAACATTTCGTTAGGAGATATCTTAAATGTGCATGAATCTTTCAGCAATTTGGTACACCTTTCATTTAAAAGTGAAACGAATACTACTATAAATTCTAGTCGAAAATATTTCTTTGACATATATTGAGGCAGTGACAGCAATTAGGAATGAGAAATGGGAAGGGGTGAACATTTATAGAAAGCAAAAAAAAAATGTGGAGGATTATAATGGAAAAAGACGAACGGAATTTAAAAATTTAGGGACAAAGTGGTTAGGGTTTGGGTGCTTTTTCAGCAAATTTGGACAGAAAAGTAAAAGGTGACAAGTTAATACCAACTTCATTGTCGATTAATTTTAATACTAGTAATATAAATGTAATTGCTATTTTTGAGATTTTAATTAGTATGACATTACTTTCATGAAAGAACAGTTTATACATTAAATGTTATTTAATAATTGATAATTAAGTAGAAGTATTTCGAAAAAAAAGATCTGTGATAATTTCATTTGAATAAAGGATGATTTGTTTAAAATAATCACTAGACATGTTATTTTGACTACATGTAAACTCCGAGTTTACTCAAGGCTTTATTTTATGCCCTACTACCTTAAAAACTACAAGGAAAATATATATAAAAAATAATCTTATAGATTGTTTGTGCTAAATAACATTTAATTAGGTGCTCAAAGATATGTGATCAGTTGTATTATAGAAAGAAAGATGTATGAAGTGAAATAACTTTCTTAGAGACACACACATGTATTTATTCTCTCTGTTTTAAAATAACGTTTAGATGTCCTTATTTTCGCATGGCGTTGACTTTCACACCATCATGCTCATTAGATACCCTTATTCACAGCACTTGCTACACCAAATATGCCAATATCCATTATTTGTTGTGATACTTTACGAAATCGCTAGCTTTTACGCATAAGTTTAACAACCATGCCACGATGCATGCTATTCTTCTTTGAACATATTTCCCCTAAGTAGTTTTTTTTTTATTAATTAAGAAACGAAAGGAAGAATGATTAGATGATATGACAACATGGTTTATACAGTTGTTTTGCTAATAATTTCTGGTGTTAGGAATAAAAAAATTCTAAGAAACTAGGAGCGTAATTTCTTCTTTCGTTCCCTTTCCAATCGCTAGCACTAGACTTGAAGAAAAAAATCGTGATAATTGCTTTTTTTTACAACGTTTTTATGTATTTCACTTAGTGTGTGTATCAGTGTGTCATCAAATTTTCGATCGTTAATTTAACCGACTTCCCATCAGGCTAGAGCTCTGAAACCTTGGGAATCGTTCTTATTTGTCTAACAATGCAACATTTAAACATTTGAGACAAGTTTTAATTAATTTTTTTAATAATGCAGTTTAGCCCAATCACTTGGCACGATTTCAAAAATTGCCAAATTTGGCGTTTTTTTTTTTTTTTTTTGGCTGAACGTTAAGTCCGCGAAGGGGGGACCAGGGTAGCCACATTTGGCAAAATATCGCCAAATAATTCCTGTCACCAAGGCTGATTGGACTAAACTACATTCTAACCGGATGAATGAATTAATTTTAGTTTTAACGTTTTTATTTATTTTACTTAGTGTGTGTCTGTCTATGTGTATATCAGTGTATCATCAACTTTTCGATTTTAATTTTACCAACTTATCAGCAAGTTAGAGCTCTGAAACTTTGGGAATCGTTCTTACTCGCCTAACAATGCAATATTTAGACATTTGCGACAAGTTTTAATATTTCAATAATTTTTTAATAAACTTTGCCACCATATAAAAACGTTGATTTTTAAAACCGTAGGTTTTTTATCTGGAATTATTATCTGAGGTACAATGGCTTTCGTTTGGTAACATTTTGGTACAGGAATGATGATAACTTGCACTACCGTTTCAATAATTTGGTATATTTTGTTTGAAATTAAAATAAATACCGCTCATAACTATAGTAGAAATCTCTCCAAAGATATATACAGAAGGATAGAGAAGATGAAAAATAAAATTCATTTTTCGATTCATGTTCTTTAATTCATCTGGAAGAAATTAGAGAAGAATTAAATGAAATTGTTCCTTATTTCGAGCAATAGATAATATTATTTAGAACATAAAGAAAAGAGCCTTCCTTGAATTGTCAATAAAGTTTCTGAACAGAATTATTAATTATTAAGCGAGAAGGGTGCATTGTTTTGAGGATAAATAGAAGTTATTAATCAAGTCGTAAATGGAGTATTAAATTAATGACTCATGGTTGTCATTCACTGGAATGTAGTAAGGAATGCTAAAATCAGTGGCGGGGATTAGAGGGTCGGCCATTCCTTACTGTTTTAGGAAAAAGTAAGCTTTTATACAATTTTAGTCACCTAAAACTAAGAATTATAAACAAAATATCAATATAGATCCTGTTGTTTTATCACCGAATTATTTATCATATCATTTTTTTAATTTTTAAGAAATATACTTTGTGGAAATATGCAATTTGATTGACTTTAAGGATCTTAATTTATCTTGTATGTTTTTCTTTCTATAATAGTTTTGATTGTATCGCTTTGAACATCTTATTTATTTTATTAAGTGGAAATATGTAATGATGCAACGCCATGCTTGATGGCATAGTTGTTAAACTGCGAGAATCTTATTTTATATTGTGTATTATTCTTTCTATAAAAGTCTTAATTGTATAGCTTCAAACATCTAATGAAATTTTTTAAGCACAAGCAATCTATACAAGAGCATTTCTCATTTTTATACTTAATGTTGATGACTAAGGGCATATAAAACAAGATCTAGATTAAATTCCTTCGATGTATTTTGACAAAATATAATTTTTCGGTGCTTATTTTAAACAAGACACACTTTTTAATAAAATTATCACAAGCATTTTTGAATTCTCATTCGATGAAAATTATATTATATAGTAAATAAGTAATTATATTATATAGTATTAACCGAAATTTAAAAAAGAGAACATTTATACATTATTATCAAAACTAATTCACAGTACAATTGGTGTAAATTATCAACATTTACTTTTCTGCCTGAATTCTCTCAGAAAAAAAAATCAGAAACTTACCATTTTGCATTTAAATTTTATGTATGTATATACATGTCTACCCCTTTATAATCTATAAACCTCCGTTATTTTTTAATTTCCAATAAAAGCTTTGCCCGTATAATCTTCTCAAATTCCCAATCGTCGCAACTGCTTCCGTTTGAAATTAAAATGAATGCCTCTAATAATTCGAGGAAAAAACTCTCCAAAGATATATATAGAAGAGTAAAATAGACAAAGAGGAAAGAATAGAATTCGCTTTGTTCGATATTTAATTTATCTTTTCTGTTTAAACATTCTCGAAAAAAGGGGAGAAAATCTAATTGAAATCATTTCTTATGTTTCCGGAAATCGATAATAGTTAGAACATAAAGATAATAGCCTTGAAATGTCAATAAAGATTGTGGCAGATAAGCATAAAGGTGGCACTGCTTTGTAGATAAATAGCAGTACTTAATCAAGCGGTAAATGTGGTGTTAAATTAATGATTCGTGTGTGGTTAACGTTCATGGAACAAGGTGCGGAATGCTAAAAATGGTCGTATATTTGCCGACACATAAAAAATTGTGAGCTTTGTTTGCTCAGTTTCATTTTCATCTCTGGAAAATTTCAGAATGAAATTGTTAAAAAAATGATTTGAACACGATATCGATTACTCGTCTAAGCAGAAAGAGAATTAATTAGTGTCTACTTTTACCATTCTTGCATTCAAGAATTTATCTTTGTGCAGTTAAATAAAACGTTCGAGAAAAGAAATTTGTTTTCATACGTACATCGATTTATCTAGTAAATTAAAACGTTCGAGAAAAGAAATTTGTTTTCATACATACATCGATTTATCTAGTAAATTAAAAACGTTATTTTGAAAAAACTGCTTCATGATTAAAGAACAGATTTTGACAATAGTTGTTTGATTCTCTGCATATATTTAATCATTCTTAATAAATGAATTCTTTGCGATGTTCGTAAAATTGGACAATTATCATCAATGAAAAAAAAAATCAAGTTATCAACCTTCTGTCAAAACTCCACAGCTTAGTACTTCGCATACCATTTATATGATTATTCGGTTTCCATGGTGATAAGTGAACGTTTCCTTGCCAAGGTTTTCAAATCATTTTATGGTTCCTTTTATATTCACATCAAATGAAAAAGGGATTGCCTTCAGACGTTGAAAGATTGGTGGGGAAATTTTAATGATGGAAAAGAGAATTTAATATATTCCCTGGAGGCATTTCCTGCCGAAGGCGTATCGCTTCGAATATTATCTCAGATCCGTTAAAAGAGGTGACTATGAACTATAAAGAATTTTACGAGAAGAAAGATATATCGTCTTTGTCATCTTTAAAAGCAATATGGCGTATTATTATAATTTTCAATTACATCGTAGCTGCTTTTGTTTTGGTGTAAAGTAACAAATGTAGTATTTAGTTGTTAATTGAAAAATCACCATAGATCTTTATTGTTATAATAAAAAAAATTAATAATTTCGTTATTCATATAAATGTTCTATAACACAGAATGTTATTCGAATGTATTATTTGTTATTGAAGTACTTACTTTTAAATTTCATCTATCCTTCGCCAAATATGTTCTAAAAATGTATTTGGTCGCTTTCTTGATTTTCTGATAAAACTCTTTATTATTTTCTTAAAATATAAAAAAAAAATTCAGTCGCTGTCAATGAAAGCTATGAGAATTAATGGAATAAACATTTTATGATTGAGATACACATTTATATTTAAACTATTAACTAAAGTTACATTCAACATTTCTTAAAGCTTAAAATCAGATATTTTGATTTTATTTACCTTGAAATTGAGCAAAGCATTAAATTTAAAATTTTTATTTAGTAACATTCTGCGAATTAGTACCTTTCGATTGATATGTTACTTTTGTATGTGTAAGAATTAAAGTCAGGGAGGAATTGAAAAGTGTTCATATTCAAATTTTGGGACTAGACTACTCCTCCTTTTTAGAGATGCCATTGATTTTATGCCATTTTTTTTTAACAAAAACTTTTGAAGGATAATTCTAATTCATTTTTATCGTAACTGAGTGTTTTTCATATATAGTAAATACAAGTATCGTGGCTTCAGTGACTATCAGTGCATATATTCCTGCTGCATCTTGGAATTTGATATGGCAAAATAATATTGAATCAGAGAATTTCAGATATTTACTATTGTTGTACTTCGTTCAGTTACTACGAACTTGGAAACTGCCAGCATAAAATGGCTGAGCCATTTCGTAAAGTTTCACATATTTTGGTCTGATCTAAGTTTCACTAAAACTGGTCCACAAGGTCAAGTTAGTGACATCACGGTATCACATGTACGAAAATACATAGAAAGGCATTGGGTGTTTCCTGATTTATTATTTTATTTTCTATAAAGATATAAATATTAAGTCAATTATAAAATATTTTAAATTTTTACGTACTGCAGTTGATATGTGTAATTTGCGTATAAGAACTGTTTTTCCTTCGAGTCCCAATAGACTCGATTCGGACCCCTTGAGGTCAGATAGACCCTCATCTGTTGTTAAATAGACCCGGGGCCTCTATAGACCAATTTGGGCGACCCGCGGGCGGAGTTATGTGATCATCCACGAAGTAACGCCATCGCATGAGTTTGTAACTCGCTCTTATACGATACACATCGTACTGCGTGTATTAAAGCTGATAGTTGATGTCAACAAATAAGCTATTCAGATGATTTATGTTTGTAATTTATTTAGATACCAAAGGTAGGTATTTTTACGTATCCACATTTTTAATCAAGACTCCCCCCCCCC
>BMAW01048668.1:36403-64834 GCA_019974015.1 Nephila pilipes
GTTACTATTTCGAGTTTAATAAAGCTACAAAGGTTAGATAAAACTATCAATAATGAGTTCTACAAAATATTCAAATCAAACAGTCCATAACTATTTTTACAAAAAAATATATAATTCCTTTTTTATTAAATTTATTGAATCAATACATATTGATTGCTAATTCTGCTTTTTGACCATAACAGTATAATATAACACAGACAAATATGTTTTGACTTGTAAATTTATTTGAATTTAAATCATTAAAATGATATTTTGTCAAAACGATTTTTTCATTAAAAGGCGTCTATTAGGAATGTAGTGTTATAGCGTCTATTGTCTAACCTTTTTTCTCTACATTTTTCCTGGTTATATTATAGTTGAGTTTTACTAGCATTTTAGAATTTACTTTTACCATCACGTTGTTGGGCTGATTGCCGTTGCAAAGTGAAGACAGGATTCCATTACGGTCCACCATTGTCAGAAACGGCATAATTGAATCTCGTTCGTCTTAAAGACAATCCTGATTCCATTAGGTTGCAGTCAATCCCTAGAGCTAGCCTGCACTCCAAACTCGGAGGCGACGGTGAGTGGGTGTCGATATCAAATTTTGCACCAGTAAGGCGCAGTGGTAGCATCTGTCCTTCCAGCGACAGCTACAGAAATGATACGGTTCCTGGAAGCCTGGGTGCTTGTTCTGCTTGTGCTGGATGGTTGACAATCAAGACGTTGGGTGCATGCGTGTCACCCTTGATGTGAGCGTTTCTCGACTATTGGCAGTACTGTCGATGGCGTCTGAGCCTGAATGCGCCGTATATCAGACTCTACAGTCCATTGGTCTCCATTCCCCAAATAAGTAAAGTCAGAACGGCCTGGAGTGGTAAGTTACTCTCTCCGGTATCCATCCGGGTTCCCCATCATCCACTGGGTGTAAACCCTCTCGAATGGTGCTTTTACTCCTGTGGCTCTCCGATGAACGGCGTAATTATCTCTAGTTCAGAAAGCACGTCCACTCTACACTTAGATTCATCTAGGAAGCAAGATCTGATTACTTGTTTCGTAACTAAACAGAAAAGAAGTCCAACACCCTCCGGTGTCATTACGCAATGCGCAATCACACCATTTCAGATTATTTACATATCTGCCTAGCACATTACCTTCGCCACCGGTTTCAGTATCAATTAGCTCTTCTTCTTCGTGCACGCAAATTCTTGTGTGTGATTATATATATATATATATATATACATAGCAATAATGATGATGATATTATTATTGTGTGTGTTTGTGTGTGTGTGTGTGTGTGTGTGTGTGTTTGTATTATTATTGTGTGAGAGAGAGAGAGAGAGTTCGTATATGTTTCATATTTTTGTAAAGTACATATTTTTCTAAATATGTATATCATGAAAAATGGTGTACTTATATGAAATATGAAATGATTAAATTTTTAAAAATATTCCTTTACTAAACAATAATACACATCTACATGCAGTTTACATTCCCTTGCCGCAGCGGCGAATTCCTGCATGGCAAAAACCATTGTCTTTCGGGCTAGAGACTATTCTAAAACGACATATGCACCTTTGGAAAATAGTATCAGAAATAGCAATTTAAATCCGCAAAAGCATCATTCTAAGTTTACACAATCACCAGTGCGTAATTTAAAATTCATAATCTATATCGCATGAGACAGTAAAATGAAATGAATAATTGCTCACTGTTATATACTGTCAACAATTATTTTAACTTCCCTCAGACCCAAGGTCGCTTTGAACCATAAAATCTTAGAATAATTTGTATCAATCAGTTCTAAATACATGGAAAAAATGCTGAGAAAAATGTTAAAAAATTATTTTGTCCTTATTTTGAGAAATTGTCTTCTGGAGGAGACATCGAGAGACAAAGTGACGCATCATCATGTTAATTTAAAATCTTTATTTAATCTTAATTCAACGAGTAAATTCATAATAATTAGCATGGTAGGCATAATGTAGATTTGAATCACAAAAAATATCCTGTCGAACTGTTTGTAGAAGTGTCTTAATTCCAAATTTATCAACCATTATACCTACTGGCAGGCTACCAGTTTGCTGCCTTGCTTCAGTACCGTAGCATACCATTTTACGCTTTAGTATTTACAAATTTGTAATGCAAATTTCGCCCGCTGCTATAGCTGGCTGCAAATACCATTGCCGTTAAGCCAGGTAGCTTCTGCTGGCCGCAAGCTCCATCGGCATTTGTGCCGCTTATACGCCGCGCTTTGCAAAGCAGGCTACCGTAAGTAAGTAAAGCCGCCATTGCGCTTAACGCCGTTGCCATTTGCTGTATGGCTAGCAAGCACAGCAAAACCTGCAAACGCGTACGCAAGCACCTGCAAAGCTGGCTGCTGCCGCTTAACTCACGGCCGCAGCACAAATGGCACAGAAACTATACATATATTAATAGAAAATTAATTAATGAAACTCAATTGGCGCATTTTATTTAACTTGGTACACTGTTGCAAAGTGTCGTTTGAGTGTTTCCAAGGTGACGACGCGGACTGAGGAGGCTAGACGCGGTTAGACTGTGTCCGCATCTGTGTTTGCACCACTTAGTGAATGTGTCGCTAGGAGATATCTCCAAGATTACTCAAACCATTCAGCATTACTGAAAGGTATTTTCTTTTACCGTATACTGTCTCCTCGACCACATACTCGTTTAGCTGGAAAGAGAATAAAGTTCAAACTTACCATTGTATCCCTGAAGTTTCTGTTCTCCAAATTTCCATACAGGTTTATAACAGGCTCCTTTTTTATCTCCTTTCATTTTACCTCAAGAGTTTTTCATTGACTGATGGGAATCATAGGGATCTTATGTGATTAGCATTGCTATATATAAATTGAAGTATAGCAAATTAGAGAGGAGAGGTTTCAGAAAGTACGCATAGCGTGGTAATTCCTTGGTATGTGAGAATTGGAAGTTTAATGGCGTCTTGTGCAGTGCTTTTGTAAAGCCGCTGCCGCCGCCGCCGCCACTTTGCGCATGGCCACTTGGCCGCGTACTTGCACAGCCGCCGTAGCGCGCATATTATTAATAAAGTGATTTGGTTTACCCTTTTGTATCTTCAATTGGATCTCGGTCAATATTATTTAATATATTTTATTAAGATATGACACTAGATCATAGTAATGAAGAGGTCGTTACAAACTTTCAATAAATCTTTTTTTGATAACTCGAGGAATATTTCTGTTCTACATTTGTAATACCAATATTAATTTTGATTATTTTTAGATTATATATGTGGTATTGTGTGTGTGCTTATATATAGCAATGTGTATGTGTGTATATGTATATATATATATATATATATATATATATTATATATATATATGTATGTATGTGTATATATATATATATATATATATATATATATCTGTGTGTGTATGTATATATATATGTATGTGTGTGTATATATATATATATATCTGTGTATTGTATGTATATATAGGAAATGTATGTGTGTATATATGTATATATATATGTGTGTGTGTGTGTATATATATATTATTGTATGTGTGTATGTATATGTGTGTAATATGTATGGCATAACAATAATAATATGTCTTATTATTGACGTGTGTAACAATAACTTCAATGACGTATTGGTAGTAATAATAGCCTTAATAATAATAATAATAACTCAGCATAATATGTATATGTATGTAACTATATATGTATGTAACTCTTCTAATATGTAATAATAATCTTTTATTGTTGATGTCGTATGTGTGTGTGATGACAGCCATGGCAGCAATGATGATGATAGTGACAGTAACTGATGGCAGCCAGCCAGTAACATGTGTGTAATAGCCGTATTGATGACTGTGTGTATGTAATAATATGTAATAGCCAATAACGTATTGTTGACAGCAACCTTAATAATAGCCAATGATACGATGATAGTGTGTATGTAATAATATGTAATGGCAATGGCAATATGTATAATATGTCTCAACAACATGTAATAACCTGTATGTATATATAATAATAATAATATTCAAATGACCAGTGTTTGTGTTATTTGTATGTATGTATGTGTTATAATATTGTATATGTATATATATAATAATGCATTACTACTGTATATATAATATGTTTAATATGATGATATGTAATGTAAAGTGAATATATGCATTGTATATGTATATGTATAGCTATATTGATATTGTATGGATGTGTATTATATGTATGTAATGATGTAACACAATATACATATTATGTAATATGTATTAGGTAGCTATGCTATATATAACATATAGTATATGTGATAATCCAATAATAATATGTATATATAACATGTATATAATTGCTCTTTATATAAGTTATGTATATGTATATATATCTTAAAGTATCTGTACATTGAAAGATGAGCTTGTTGCGATTTCGTATTCGATGGTCTAGGATAAATAAGAACCGGCAGGACATAACGGTCACATACGAAGCTTCATGGTTTAACGTTCCTGAATACTTACGATGCAGTCAAAATGACAGACATTTTGTATTCCTCGGTTCTCAAAGACAAGTAGCTAATCTTTAGCATGCTATGTATATTGTTTTTGTGCAGCGTGTTTAGATGCCCATATAACTACGACTTGATTTTATATCATCTTGTGTTTATGGTTGGGGGTTAGTAAAACGAGAGAACTCCGTCAATGGTGTCCCGCTTTTCGGATGTTAAAATCTGGTCACCTTATGTTAATGAGATATTATTTCAATTAAAAATATCTACCAATGAATGAAACCTGAGTTATGTAAGTAACATTAGGATTATTGAAATGTAAATGTTAGTGACTAGATGTGATTAATTGCTTTTATCAGTTGCGAAAAATTTAATTTGCTGGTAGTAGAAACAGTGAGCTAAAGTTATAAATGTAAGACATGTATTATACCTGCAATGAGTAAGGAGATTTAGAAGTGAATGCAGAAAGGGTCTGCAATTGGTCAAGGATTCGGATCCTCATGTAATGTTCTACTAAGGACTCGAAGCCAAATGGTTTTTAGACATGATTAATTAGTTATTACTTTAAATTTTTTACTTTCAGACGTGAGAAGGAAAGGGACTCAGAGGAGTGATTAATTATTTTTCTTGCGTTTTGATTAGTCTGTTATCCTAATAATTTCAAGTTGAGTTACTGACTGATTAGAATCCTTTAGTGACTGTGATGGTTAGTAAATATATAATTAACTAATAATGACAGGAGAAGGAATGAATACCGGAGCATTACGAAATAAAGAAAATGGAGATTAAAAAGGTTCATCAGACAGTAAATTATGTTGTAGCTTCATTATTGTATGTTTCACCTAGCTCAGAGGCCATTCTTAATAACATCCTATTTTGATTATACCAACGATAAGGAGCTACGGATATCTCTACCTCCAATTTGTCATTACATCGCATGGTAATTTCCCTTGAAGTGGAATATTGAATTCGTAAGAGCTCAGTGGTTTATGCTCGAGAAAATATTCCGACGCAGAATAATGTGAGGCAGAATAATTTGTCGAATAAATCAAGAGTGGGAGCTGAGTTAATAAATTTAGATATTGAAGGAATGTTGATCCTGTTGGTAGTAAGAGTAAAAACTCTTCAATATTAGTTAATCATATCCATGTCACTTATAATTATTCTATAAAGGTACTGAATTTATTTAAATTTAACAAAAATAACTGATTTTAAAAAAATTCAATGAATTTACCCAGTCTAGATTAATTTAACATCCCTACCTTGAATGCAACGAATCGACCTATTTTTATAATTTATTTCATGATAGGTTAAATTGGATTTAATAACGGCACCTAATTTTTTTTTATTTCTCAGATAGATAAATTTGTAGAACTGTTTTTATCTCTCAAAAAATATTTTCCTGACTTAGTTCAGTAGACTGATAATACTAATATGCATAGAAGTATATATAAAAAATATTTGAATAGTTCTCAATGCTCATCATTTCAAACAATTTTGAATAGCTGTTACGTGTTAGAAAGTGTCCTTGGTAGCCTAATAGTCATGGTCACCGATTCACGGCCAACGATCTTTTCGTCGAGTCAAGTGTTCGAGTCATGATACAACTAAAGACCCGTCATGCAGCAAGGTTGATGCACGAGATATCTGGTAGGAACTTCAAGTCTTCTCTTGGAGTAGTGTGCAATTTTGGAGATAGAGAGATCGGCTCAAGTATAATCCTCGATATTTGACTCAAAATTACGAAGTCCATCACCAATAACCCTCGTGTTGATTCACAGTGCGATATTAGTAAACAATCATATCACAATCAGAAAATAAAATATCTTCATCATTTGGTTTTAAACCGGATATGGCGCTTGTTTCATATATCTTGAAAATGAATATATGGGTGAATATTTTGAAAATGAATATCTATTTCGTACCACGCTATATGAGGTCAAAGTTACAGATGATAAAGAAAGAAACCAGATAAAAGTTCATATCAAACTGAGTTATAATGGGATGGAGAAGCAAAAGAAAAAAAAAGCGAAAAAAAGCGAAAACGTATAAAATACTTTGTTTCTGTTAATAAACAGAGAAATAAATGAAATAAACTGCATAAAAATACTTATTATGACCCAGAATACATACAAGCCGCACTTGTTCTAATAGATCGGCACAAGGGAAGCGTGCCTATTTTTGATAGGGTAGAACATTCATAATTTCATAATTTGAATAATTGCTTTAATACTGGATATACACTTTTGAGGAATATGTGCATTATGAAAAGAATTACGCATTGGTAGATTGCTTATCAATTATGTTACACAGGGAAAAAAAAGCGCAATAAACAAAAAAAAAATTCATAAGTTTTATGCAAAGATTTTGAAGAACAGATTTAGCTACGTGGTGCACTTTTATTTTTATAATTATTATTAAATTACTCAATTAAATATAAGATTTAAATTTATCGATGAAATATTGAGAAATGAACTGTAGTAAACTTTTCCGATATTAAAATTCAAGCAAACGATAAATGATTAAATTGAATATATTTAACCTAAATTTAATTAAAATTAAAGCAAACGATAAAAAATTAAAAGTGATCTGGTACGCCAAAAGTGATGCACCCAAAGCAATAGCCTCTTGGGTAGCTAAAAAAATGGCTGCCTCACAGCTGCTTAAAATTCTAAATAATGTTTTTTTTATTTATTTATTTTTCATTTTCAGTCATATATTGATCCCAATTCACATATAATTTAAGGTAAGACATATATCGATAAGTAAATAAAATACTTAATTTTTTTATTCGTTTCTCAATTCAAATTTATTACGACACATTTTTGAAAATTAAGATCATTAGTGATAAAAGCAGGTATCAGACATATATTACATATGTTTAATTTCAATCCAATAAAATATTCAGGAGAAATTTATTATCACGTATTTTTGAAAATTAAGTTCGTTGCTGGTGAAAGCAGACGTCAAAAATATACGCAAAAACACGAGAGACTTTTGAAAAGTGGTCAGATATGATATTTTTGGGTTAAAACAATAGCCCCTTGGGTGGCTAATACAGAAAAATGTGTGCCTATTTATTCCTTCGTACCTTTCCAACGTATATAGTTGTATCGTAAAGTTTGAACTATTATTAACAAGCAAGCGAGATATCTGGATTTTATTTATTCTGCATAATAATTGATCCATATGTGAATAATGTGGTAAATTACAGCTATTCATATTGATTTGTTTGTTTTCAGGAAGCCGCAGATTGAAGTAATCCACATTATGGAGAAGATAAGAGTTTAATCTGCCGAGTTCTACAATGACAGCCTTCCGAAGGTCAAGAAAGGATAGTGACTACGGGGAGAAGTCCTAAGAATAGCAAATAATAATTAAGTTTATATCTGGATTATTTTAGCAATAGTTAAAACTTTAAAAGCTACGGGTTACTTTTGCATACGTTTTCCTAAAATCAAACAAATCATCATGAATAGCTGCAATTACCATTATATACATAATGCTCAATTAATTATGTAGAATAAATTTTATCCTGATATTTCGGTTAATTCTTAGATATAATTAAAACGTTACAATACTCCACAGTAAAAAGAAATATCTTTGTAAATATATAGATTCAATGATAGAATTTACTACAGTATTAAATGATGAAAAAAATATTTATGGTAAAGTTATAACCATAAAGTGCGAATTTTCTTTAAGAAAATGGTAAAAATAATACATTACCGATCCACGTAAAATGTCTCCAAACATTTTATTTCTGAAAACTATTTTTGAGTTCTTGATTATTCTTATAAATATTTAAAACTTTACAATGTTTTGGGTTACCTCAATCTACAGATTGGTGAAAGCAAACAAATCAATATTATTAGCTCTCCTGTACAACATTGAGCACCTAAAGATAAATTAATACCATGAAAGAAATCTATCCCAGATTACTGGGCAATTTCTTCGTTATAACTGAGACTTTACGATAACCTCTCGTACAACCTGTTTATTCTAAGCGCTCGATTGTCTAACCCAAACCGATGAGCTAAAAGACAAATAAACGGTTCCAGCAAATGAAAGTGAGGCGTCAAGAAAATCCATCAGCCTTCCTGTCACCAGCCTAATGGAGCGCACTCTTTGAAGATCCGGAAGTAGCCGGATTGTCCGGCCTCCAGCAAGTCTGAGTGGATTTGGAACATTGATTAGGGAAGAAGGTAGGCTTTTATGTACCTCTTTCCCCTTTTGCGACATGAAAGAGCGACGTCCTTAATGGGCCTTGTACATTATCTTGATGCGAGTGAGAAAAGCTCTGCAGCTTGGGTGAACCTTAAATCGTTAATATATTTGGTTATGTATCAGCTGCTTGATCTTGGAGTCGTCTTGACATTTCATGAGCAGTACGACCGCCTTCAACGTTTTCTCGATTAAAGCTAATTCCACATAAAGCGGTCATTTGATTTTGCTAAACTTCTATTTATATTTTCTCATCGTTCACGACGTTTTTTAATAATTGTATAACAAAATAATTTTATTACGTGAACTTATATAGAAAATAATGAACAGAGAAGAAAAAGGAATGACACACACACACACACATATATATATATATATATTAAAGTTACACATAATGATATTAGCGAAGATACTGATGAAATTGATGAAGGTAAAAAATAATTAACTGGTAAAATTAATTGTTAAAAAATTAACGAGGATACTGTTAATTTTTAACTAATTTGGCTGTTAAATATAATTTACATATTGAAACTCTTAAAAAATATAATTTTTATATTAATGAAGATATTGGTAATATTAATGAAGGAAAAAAAGTAATTAATTGATAAAAAATTATTAAAGTTACTGATAATGTTTATCAAACATGTTATCTATTGAAGCTTTAAAATAATATAAATTTCCTGTTAACTAAGAAATTAAAGATCTCAATTTTAAGATAAAGGAGAGCACTAAAAATAGATACCTAAAGAGTTCTATTAAAAAGTTAAAAGATGAATTCATTGTTTGTTATGTTGATGAGATGCCAAGAAACAACGCTAGTATTTGCAAGAAACTTTATGTTAATTTAATTTATAAACATTTGATACAGCAATAATAACTTTATAAATGTTACTAGTAGTGATAAAGAAGTTTTAAATAGAATAAAAGCTTTACATAAGATTATAGAATATACCTTTGATATTGAAACATTTCTTTATTCATATTTTTTTGAACTCTTATAAGCTACCTATTAAATTTAAAACAGTGACTACATAATATAATGATATTAATACTTGTATTTTAATACTTATATTTTAAGCATTTGATACAGCAATAATAACTTTATAAATGTAACTAGTAGTGATAGATAAGTTTTAAATAGAATAAAAGCTTTATATAAGATTATAGATTATACCTTTGATATTGAAACATTTCTTTATTCATACTTTTTTAACTCCGAACTCTTATCAGCTACCTATTAAATTTAAAACAGTGACTACGTAATATAATGGTATTAATACTTATATTACTAAAGTAGGTGAAATCTTACAAAATATTTTGCAAAAAACTATTGATGGTTTTGTTTAGTTTGTTATTATTAAAAATAATTATGAAATTCTAAATTATGTTGAGGAAAACGAAATTTACTCTATTTATTGTTATGACTGAAGATTTGCTTAGTTCAATTAACATAACAGATTTGATTTTGATACTCTTCTGGTTAATGTTAATTTTAAAATTTCAAATATAGTTTCTCTATATCTTATGATAAATTTAAATTTATTATTAATTTTGCTTTAAAAGAAAATTATAGTTTTTATATTGATGAAAAACATAAGTAAATTAAAGGAATATCGTAGAGAGGATCAGTCAGAAATAATATTGCCTATTTTTATTTGCCTTTTTATGAAAGAAATTTTGTTGATAACAATAAATTTACCATGTTTAGATATATCGATGACCTATAATTTCTCAAAAAAAAAAAAAAACCTATATTTTAAACCAGATTTATCATTTCGCCCTTCTCATATAAATGTGATTCAAACGAATAAAATTGTTATGAAACAGATTATTTAGATATCATTTTAAAAAGTTGCTGATAATAGCATTAGTTGTAATATTTTTGACAATAGAGGTAACTATTGTTTTTCTATTAATAGAGTATGCTTCTCTGCAAATAATTTAAGTTTAAATACTTTTATAAGTAAATAAAATATTAAATTAGGTAATGTACTGTATCATTTTCAAATTATATAAAATCAATCATTTTATAATTGTATTAAATCTGATTTACGAATTAAATTTTCTTAATGCTTTTTGCAAATCAACCACATGCGTTTCTTCACCTTCGTGGCTAAATCAGAAGAAAGCGAAACTTTCCCTATTCGGAAAGTTAGAACAAGAATTATTCATATCATGTGGCATTAGATTTAGGGATCTTTAGGTATTTTATGTAACGACTATATGTTGATATGGAAATTTCCCTAATTATTTAGATCGAGGGAAGATGCCAATTTATGTAGAATTTTGAGCACGAGAATAAATGAATCATTAGATTAAGATCAATTGTATCAGGAAATAAGTGAACTTTCCAGAGAGAGTTAAGTGTAGGAAAAATAATTAAATCTAACTGAAATATCATTATACACACATACATACATGTATATATATATATATATATATATAAAAACTCATACTTCTCCAGGATAACCCAGATAGGACGACACAAGGAACTGTCTTTTTTTAAATTGGAGAAATGAATTGCAGATTTTTTTTAATAACATTTATTTGCTTCATCCATGCATTTTGAAAAATTATTATCTATTCTGAACTCTTCTGGCAGCTGTGAATCTTTGAAAGAAAAGAGGTGCAAAGGCTTTAATCTATAACAGCAATACAATGCCAGAACGGAAAATGCAAATAAATAACTAGAAGCGCACTTCAGTTATTTCTGAAATAGAAAAGTAGTAAGTATTGTGAATTTGATTAGCATCGCTTTGTCCAAATTAAAATTGATTATCTGCAAGTGTGTTTTATTTTATTTCATTTTAACCCATTCTCCGATTAACCCGGATCTTCAATATCCCAGACCTCAATGAATCACAATTAATCCGATTCAATGAGGTTTAACTACATATATATATATATATATATATATATATATATATATATATATACCGATGGTTATAATTAAAGTGAACCTCCTTAGTCCCCTGTAGAATCCGTTCTACCTATCGGATTTTAATGAGGTATATACGTTATATGGACCATGAGAAAAATGTTTCTTCAATAAAACATAGTTCAAATTTTGATAACCAGACGACGCTTTTCAAAAATTTCCCTGCAAATTTGTGAAACACACAAAGAGACTTGCATTCAAAGCTAGAAAATTCATTCTGCGTGCCTTTGTCACCGTTAATCAAGCTCTTACAGAATAGGAATAGAACTTTATTGATAAAACTGTTTTATCAGAACAACAACAATAGCTTAGTTGCACTGCGTGAATATCGTCGTATAAAAAGATTGAGAAAAGAGAGCATATCTAAGAATAGTTTGAAGAAGATAATCATGAAATTTGAAGAGACTGGAGACTTAGGTGTACTCCCAAGAAGAAGGCAGAAACCGATTTCCAATTAAACTATGGAAGAAGTCACTACAGCTGTGGTTGAAAGAGCCTTTAGTTCCCTCTATTCTTCAGCAAATGCTCGACCTGTGACACGAAAGTAGGCGATTCCGTGGTTGATGGTGCGAAAAATTCCATTATCCATTTAAAATGGTATTCATTTTATCCATTTTAAAACGGATGAAATTTTAAAACGGTATTCGTATAAGATCCACGCAGTGCAAATGCTGGAACCTCAAGACCACCAAACATACTCTGATTTTGCTTGCCGATTTTTGACGAGAATGGAAGTTGATGGTGCGTAGCCTTTGAAAATTATATGGTGAGATGAAGTGCTTTTTTCTTCAAATGCAGATGATAAATTTTATTTCGAGTGTGTGTAAATGAATTGGCCTATTTTTAATAGACTTTTGAAAAAAGTGGTGGAAAGTATAAAATTCCAATTTCTTATAGTTTTGAAACATTCCAATCAGAAATCTATTCGACACAGTATTCATATGGTATAAGGAACGATTATTTGGTCTACTTTTAACAAAAGAACTTGGAAAAAATATTTGTTAGAGATGTTATCTTTACTACATGAACTTCTCTATAAAAACTACATCCCTTCAAATGAACACTCCTTTTATTATATAGGTAATAATTGATAAAATGCTTCAACAAAATCTTAGTATACTTCTTGGACCTAACTTCTTGATTGGTTGGTTGATCTTATTAATGTCGCTCTAGAAGCAACACAAAGACTGTTGGTGTCTAACTTCGTGATTTTGAACCTCGGTCAAGTGACAAGGACGATAACTGAGCTGGTATCCCGCTCTCCTAACTTCCACACCAAGCCAACGGGATGACTTAGAGATGAACAGTGCCATCTATTTTCTTAACAAGTGGATTTCATACATTTTTTTATTATACAACTAGTGAGTGAGTTTAGTCTTTTTATGACTTTTCCATGCGATTTCACAACGTTTACTGTTCTTTTACGTATAGTTTTGGCGCGTATTAATTCACATGGAGTCATAGACTTACTTTGCTTTCGACAGTTTATTCTTCCCTAAGAGTTTTTTTTTTTTTTGGCAATCGTTGTATTTAGTATTTGTTTCTCGTTAGAATTCTATTCTGAAATATTCTTATACAATTTTTATTGATCTTTATTTTAATAATTCATCCTTTCAAAGCATGGGAATTACAGTTATAGCGATAATAGAATGCAAGTTGAACGGAAACAAATGACAGTATACAATTTCCAGTCATTGAGAGTGCAGATAATTTCATTTTTTTTTTCAAATGTAATAATAAAGATAGTTTCTGTGTGCTTGTAACTTTGCTTAAGATGCCTAACAACAAATACAGAAAGGGATGTATTTCTTTCTCAGGTGGAATTTAGCAATTCTAGTTAAAAGCGTTGTGCTCCGTGAATTAATATTCACAGTGTTTAATTCATGTTTTAAATTAATTTGATTGAAGTTTTCTAAAAAAACTAATGTTAAAGTAGTTAATCTCTGTATTCATTTGGAAAAGGAAAACATATTTTATTTTCATTGTATAAGCAAATGCAAAAAAATTTACTCCCTCTCTCTAAAACTCACAAGAAATAGTTTTAAATATTTCCTAAAATTTCAAACATGAATATCACTCTTAAATTTCAAACTTCCAAATGTGAATTGCATAATATATGTTAGTTGTAACATTAAAAATATTAAAAAAGAGGAGAAAAATTATTTGAATTAAAAGTGAATAAATCTTTATTTGGATTTTATTGTTTGTTTTTACAAACTTAATTGTTTTCTTATAAATAATTCCAAAATGTCTTGATTGAACAGAGTTTTTTTTTACTATTTCATTATTCAATACATTAAACTCTTATGAGTGCTTTTAATACTTCAAAGAATCAAATAAAAAATTTGTTTCTGGAACTGTCTATATTTCTATTTACCAATGAGTCCTTGAGATTCCTTTAAATGGCCAGATACCCATAAAAGTGAGTTAAGGAATAAAATGGCTCAAAGAGGACAATTTGTAACTGCAATAAATAAAGATCTTAGAGATATAATGTTCAAAGAAACCAGGTGCTATTGTTGTGGATTCTTAAGAAAGAAGTTTCCTTATTTTTTTTTTCCGAAAGAAGAAGCCTTACCCGAAGGAAGATTAATGTCATATTAGAGCTATTTAAAGGATAAGTAGAACGGATTCCAACGCTCAAAGCCAGGATTAGATGACAAGGGCGACCTTTAAGCCGGTATTATATTTTCCAAACTTCCACACGCTGTTTCATAAGCAGCTTGAGACTGTTAGATTTATCATGGGGAAGCCACCTTTATTCCAAAAAAGGTTTTGATGGAATCAAATCTCGATTTCTTAGGACGTGACGGAACATGAAACATATAGAGACTCCAAATTTGAGGAAAATGTACATCAAGCATTTCATCTGATTTTGATACCCATGAAAAAACCAAATTTCTGTACTCTGTGCATTATAAATTTTACTCCCGAGAAAATTTGTAAGAATTTTCTCTCAAAGAAATCAATAAATAATTTGACAAAATGAAACGTTGAAATGAACTGGCATTGTTATTATTAATGTGTTTTTTTTTTTTTTTTTTGCTCTCATTGTATGTCGGGATCAAAACTTTAAAAGCTTTTTTCTTATTTTTAAAGCACTCAAATAAGCTTACATTTTCTATATACGATTGTTTTGGTACTTTAACAATATGATAATTTTATTATAACTATTAAAAACAAATTATTTAAAGAATTACACTTTGCACCAAGTTTCTCGCCAAATCGCCAAATGGTCGCCAAGGTGAAGAAGTCATTGATTAAACGCTCTTTTTTTTAATTATTATTTTGTTAAAAACGAAATGAAAATTAAATTTTTAATTTAAATTTTTAGTTTTATTGAAAAATAATTAGAGGAATTGAACTGCTCAAAACTCCTTAGAAAAATTCCATGCAATAAACATGTAATGAATGAAATGGCACACGCAAGAGAAAGCAACAATCAGGCATCATAAGGCAATCGTAAAGCTGCAAGTAGATTCCTAACATAGTGCTCTCAGATTGCACTTTATAATGTAAGGTCCACCATCTTTTTGCAACAATAAATTAATGTTGCAAATAGTATATGCAACGCATCCTCCTCAAAATGCATTTGGTTTTGAAATGTGTCCCCAATTTTCAATGCATTTTTAATTATTTTACTTCGTTCATTTTACAATGCTTAGTTGAGCTAAAAAAATTTACATGTATTTATTTTCAATGATAAATTTAATAAACGTCAAATAATAAAATAAATTATTAAATCTATTCATTGTATTAAATTCCATTTGACTCACCATTTCCTTTTGCTTTTAAAATTTAGGATATAAAAAATTGTTACGCAAAGTGTGAAGTTTGAATGAAAACCCATGTTCAATTCACTCTTTTACCGCTATTATTATAATATTAAGAGACATAATTCCTTCTTTATTTAGCCTCCACAGCAATTTTAAAATGTAATAAAATAGTTAATATGTTCAATACACCAATTCTAGATACATCGGAACAAGTTTAAGTTTAAAATTTATCAACACAGAATACGTTAGATTGCTGTTTCTCGAATCCCTTTCTACTCAGTTAATCCTAGTAGAAATTCAAATAATAAAGAATCGGCTTACCAAATCATTCGAAACGATTCAAACACTTCTTGTTTTTTGCAGGTTCAACTCCTATTATTCTACTTAGGAGTAGGTTTTAGTAAATTTCAATACAAGCTATTAATTACGCTGATTCAATCCAACTTGCAAATATCTATCAGCTTGCAGTTATTTATTTCCCCGCTCTTTTCCTTCAATTCCATTTCACTTTCCTTCACTGATATCACTGTCTCTGATTCAATTCGCTACACTTCTTACCTTCGTTTAATTTACCAAATCACGTTTCATTTGGGTCAGCAAAGAATTGTTATTTTATGCAATTCAAATTACCAAAAAGTTCCAGAGGTTAGTGAAGAGAAAATCGGAAAAACTCAACGTCATAATAATCACTGAAAAAATAAGATAGATCAGTTCCAAAATACCTAGCCATTAATTACTTAGATTTAGAATAAGTACTACGAAAGTCAATTATTAACGTGAGTTCTTAATTACGTCTTTAACCGAAAGTTATAATTTAGAATTTTATTTTTCCTGATTTCGGCAAACAATAGGTTTGAAATAAATTGAATCTGTTTCTACTGTACTTCGTTTGTAACTAAATCCGGGAGAGGCGCGCAATCTTAGAGGTTCACCTCACACTTGCTTTCAAGTATTAGGTCTACAAGAAAATTCTGTTCATTTGTGAAGTGAAAGAAAATAATACATTTTTCATTCATTTAATAATACTTATTGCACAATATAGTTTCCATCGTTACTAGGATTAGTCTATAAACATTGGGCCTCGTAAGTTAAGTGAGAAATATTTGCTTAATTTAATCGTCACATGCGCGTCTCTATTTGCTCGGAACGAAAACAAATTCATTTTGGACCGAATGATAACTGGGAATGAAAAATGGATTATTTCCGAATGCATCGTAAGGAAACGAGCACACTTGTAGCATGGACTATCTGTCCCCTCCATATCTAAATCGCAATTGAGTCTGAATGGGGGCTGAGCATAGGGAGGGTCGTCCAAGAACCAATACATTTCGAATTTTTGAAACCTAACAAAAAGGTCGATTGTTAGAGATAGCGTCAGCAAAAGGATGACTTAAGCAAAGGCACTGAAAGTAAAAAGGCCGGGTGTGTTCTATATGAAGCTCATAAAATTGCATCATGATAATGCCAGACAACGTGCCACTTTAATATTTCGTCAAAAAAATCTCAGAGTTAGGCTGAGATATTTTGTCGCCTCCACCATACTCCTGAGACTTAGCACCCACTAACTATCACTTGTTTGTCACCCTACAAATTTTTTCGAAAAGAATAAAAATTCAATGCTAAAGCATTTGTCAACTTAGTACTACTTGAGTTCTTAGCCTTTAAAGACTAGACATTTGTCAAAAATGGTATTGACATATTACCATCACTCTGGCAATAATTCATAAGTAACAGTGGATATTACAATGTACAATAAATATTATCAAATGTATGAAACATGTATTATTTTCTTCTACTTCACAAACGGACAGAACTTTCTAAGACATAATATATACAGTGTACTTATCATTCTTCCTAATTTTTCTATTCTCTATTCTCTCTCCGATTATTCCATTCTCTAAATATTGTTCACTTTATTTAGTAATGCTAAATTACATAAGTCAAGCTTCATTCACAGGACAAGCTTCGCACCCCCCCCCCTCCACAAAAAAAAACCTTGATGGTTAGCTAAAGCGAAATATGCTTGAAAACTCGTTATAAAGTTATAATTTTGAGAGAAATAGGTATTCTTTTTTTTGTGTGTGTGTGTTTTTAAAGGAAATCAGCAATTAGATAAAACTAAATTTAATATAATTTGCAGTTAAAATGTAATATGTAATGAAATGTAATGAAATTAAAAAAAAACGTTTTACAAATATGCTTGTACTTAAAGTAATAGTTAACCTTCGAAGAAAGATTTTTGAAATAATCTTGCTGATAAATGCATATTTTATGACTTAATGTGGCTTTAAAATTAAAAAAAACACTCAAGAAAAGTTTTGTTAGTGCATATTCTTACTGTAAACAAGACACTTTATATAAATATAAACGAAAATTAAGACTTTCCACAAAACATGGCAACTGAAAAGAAATTAAATATATTGACACCTTGTAGATTGAATTATATAGAATATAACCTTATTTAGAGAATAGACTATTATTTTTATAATATAACCCTTATGAAGGTTGTTATGGAAGTTCGAGTTCTGAACACTGAAATTTTCTTCAAGAAATCATTATTATTATCACTTGATTGAAATATAAAAAATCTTCTACTCAATATAAAATCCTAAGAATAGTCTGTTTTTTGTATAAATATATGAAAAAACATATATATAAAATTTCAGGCTGAATGATTCATATCAGATTAAGATATTGTGTTTTGAAGTGATGAAAAATGTAAAAAAAAAAATCTTGTTTAAGAAGTCTTTCGAATTAAAGAAATTCATGTTCAAGTAATATTAGAACAATTGTACGATTCAGTACTTAAATAAGATGGGGGAAAAAATTCAAACAGAATTTTTAAGACAAAAGATTGTATTTTAATATGAGACTAAAAATAAAAATAAATTCTATATTTTGACCAAAAATTGTTTTGAAAGTGTTTTGTCACCTGAAATACATATTTACTAATGAAGATCTTTTGTTTTCAGTTACTTCATTTTCTTAAGTGGACTAGGTACCCTAAAAATAATCAAAACGTCGATTTTTTTAAAATTTTTGTTTAGTAATAATCTTTAAATTATTATCTTTCCATTGATGTAAATTCTTTGAATAAATGAGAACTGGTGGTAGAAGAATCGAAATTAAAAAAGTAAATAAACGAAGGTTGGAACTTGAGCATGTATCCTTTTTAGAGATTTCAGTAGTTTTTAGCCATTTATATTATCAACGATTTTTCGAATACTGATCTTATTTTATCTTAATCATAACTGTAATGCTTAGCATTATTTTTAGTTATTAAAACTTTAATTTTGAGTAATTTATTAATAACTCGTTTTTTTTCGTAGTGTATTTATCGACCTAATTTTAATTATGTTTTATATTGAGATGAGTTCATAATTTATGCTCTTATTAATTGCATATTTTCATATATATATTACATTTTCATATGATATGAAATAAAAAAAAATTAAATAGTTTTATTTTTTTACATTTATATATTGGAAAGCTTTGAGATGAAATTTTTTTAATTGGAAAATTTTGGTTCTTTAAGAAAATTGCGTTATTGAAGTATCTTTCCTTTCCTTTCCTTTTTTCTTGTTTCCTTAATTAACTTATTACAATTTCCGTTTTGAAATGGTCCAATTTTTACCCAACAAGATGCACTGGGGCAGAAATGGTAGCATAGAACGTGTTTAATCCCACAATTCAGTTCCCAGCCTGAATGTGTATGTTTTGTTTTGTTGATTATTCAATTTATTCATTTTGCTTCAAATTTTATTTCAATTTTTATTCATTTATTTTACATAGTTCTATAAAAATTTTCTTTTGTTGGTTTTTAGATTTTAATTGTTCTTTTATTTGTTATGTGTTTTTATTCATGATTTAATTGCTTTCTCATATACGTTATCATATGTGTGTGTGCACTATTTCTTAAAAACTGCATTTGATAATCGTCTTAGCTAGTTGTACACTGATTTAACATTGTGTATGACGCATTAGAAGACTAAGAGCTTTTCTAATTATTTATATACAGCTAGATTGTTTTGTTTAGTTATTTTCCTTACCTCACTCAAATTTTAATTATTACTTCTGAAGTAAAATATCTTGGCAATTTATCTTTTTATATAAATGAAAGGTATTTTAAATTTTACTATCATTTTGCGCATTACTACAAGAAATTTAGAGCCACACACGCTTTACAAATTATCTATTCTCCATATGTTTGTGAATGAATTGGTTTACAAGAAAGTTCATACCACTTAACTCGAATTAATTGATTGATTGTTTACTTATGTCACTCTTAGACGCAACATGAGGTCTGATGGCGAAGGATCTCGTAATTTTGAATCTTGTTCAAGTGATGAGGACGACACCTGAGCTGGTGTCCCCTTCTCCTAACTTCCACACCACATCACGCGCCGATGGAAGTCTATTAAAATGTAAGTAAGAATCATTTTTGTTTTGCTTTGTTATGATTTATAAATAATCTAAATTTCAGACTGAAGCAATGTAAATACCACTTTAAGTACAAATACAGGTGGAGAGGATGGTTTCCCTAAATGGGGAAGCTCCCTATACAAATGCCCACAGCTAACCAAAGGTAGGACTCTAATTCTTAGACAGATTTAATTGGCATCAGTGTCCGGACACACGGTATGTCTGTAGTGGTATCAGAACTTGATCTCACAACTCGACAGAAACATTGTCGACCGCCAGGTGGCGTTCATAATCATTGACTACTGTGGCCACTATTAGCTCCAAAAAAGGGCAACATGTTTTGCTTTCCTTCCTTCCTTTCTTTCTTTTGTAAACAAATGGTTAATCTCATGGGAATGTTATCGTAATATCAAAGTAGAAAATCTGAAATAATAAGAAGAAAAATATCATTAGCAAATATCTTTAAAGAAAAATAAATAAATTTAAATTCTTTTAACAATTAAATTACAAGTTTCCATATAAATTTTTGAGATTAATTGGCTTGAGACGCTTGACTTAACTATAAGATCTCTCTCTCTCTCTCTCTCTCTTGATTATTTTATAAATTATAGGTAAATCAATCACCATTGTTGTCTGTCAACAAAGCCAGATAAGCGAGGATGACATTTCACACCCATTAAACGCATTTCATGTACATATTACAAAAAGTAACTTCTTTATTTCAGTTTAACTTCATATTTTTCTAATTTCTTTTCTAGAAGAATACACTCTCAGCTCTCACCCTTTGTAAAATTGTTCGTGAAAACATGCTAACAGTTAAAGCGAACTCCATTTTCTAATTTGGTATTAACGGCTTCCATGAATGCAATCGAGAAAGATAAATATTTGAGAGTATAAAATAGACTGATAATTGATATTTTGAGTGAATTTTTATGAAATGTTTCATTGAGTATTGTTGAAACCACAACCTCATATTCTGGGGCTGAGAAAGACCACCTCTACCTCAAGAATTTTACAATTTGAGGATCGTTTAATAAGTCCCTAGAAATTCCATGAGATGACACTCATAGCATCGAAAATGGTTTGTTTTTAGTAATCATTATGACTCAAAAGACCACTGACTAAATCTTAGTTAATTGTATTCAATTTATGACGCCTTTCGTACTTCCAAACTTCTTCGATATAAATTTTCCATCCAATGAGATCATCCTCGCCATCTTTGGAGCAGATTCAAAGGAAGAAACCCATTGTTTTGATAGTTTCTTAGCTTCCGGTATATATCAATGAATCCATTATCATCGACCGTGACAGCTCGACGCGGCAGCAGTCAAATTTTGATTTGGAAGCAAATGATTACCAAATTAAAACTAACTTAAAAATCAATGACAAATTTGTTTCGGCTCTGTTTAATAGATGGCAGCACTCAATAGCTAAAACATTTTTCCTTAATGATGCCCTTTGTCTTCAAATACAAGTACTATTCGAACCATCCTCGTATAAATATTCGAGAGCAAAGCCAAAAAGATAACGGATAATTTTGTTAATTTGTTCGCAAGTTTACAGTAAATATATTCTATGTTAGAAAATAAGATTTTCTCATTTCTCACAAATGATCCAAACAAAACTATCATTTAACAACGTTATTGCAATCGTAAAACAATATTACTCTTTCTTAAGGGTGACTTGGCTCTCAAACGTGTTTCACTTAATTCATCCCAGCACATGGCCGTAATTCATTTTATAAATCTTTCTATCCTTTCGCACTTTTCATCACCATGCCAACCTATCACGCTTTTCAATTATTTCCCATCAACCAAGTCTTAAATGCATTCCACGTTTCTCCTGAGAGAAAGCTAAGTAATATTTCTCAAGCAAGTCACGCCAGGAGGAAAAGGTTCGGTAATCCATTTTCATTTCTGCAAAATGGCGACGGGTAGTGAGAATTCGTGTGTAGACACACGCAAGTGCATCCCTTCCCTATTTCATCGCAAGAGATTGAGTCACGGAGCACCATCTAAATGCCGTTAAGAGAGTTTCTCGGTGATTTTCACCGAATTTCGGACGGATGGAGCTAAACATTTTTCTCATTGGAAGGGAGGAGAGACTGCTAATGTTGACTTAAGCCGAGTCTGGTTGGTGCCGAGAATGGGGAAGTTGTCAATATTTAAGAAATATGTTACAAAGGCAGAGAGAGAGAGAGAAAGAAGTTTCCTCGAAATGGGAGAACGTTGAACTATTTCCGTTGCGGTTGAGAACAAAATAAAAAGTAGTAATTTAATACGGAAGCGAATCAAAATGGATTATAACATTGCTGTAGTATTGATTGCAAATGTTTCAACGTTTTCTTTTCAATTGTACCAAACAAATCTGGTATACCAGAAAATTAATTGAATTCACATTAAATCATGTTGCGAAGCTTTCATAATATCTTTTCCGCAGTCATTATCGTTCAGTTGAGTAGCAATGGAGAGGGATTAGGGTTATACCTCCCATTCCCAGATTGCTATACTGAAATTTCAGTATAAACTTTTTAATGACTTTTGCTAGAAATTAATATTCGGATATCCCAGCACATAAAAACATTCTTTTCACCTTTGAAAATAAACGATGGAATTTGAAATTAAATTTTTGATAGAGTTTTAAGTGGCAGACCCTCGTTTCTCTGAAAAGATTTCTGGCTTCATCACATTCAAGTCTAATTAATCACAGTCAATGATGGTCAATAAGTCACATTTATAACAGAACTTAGATTAAAACTACCCAGTTCATTAATTTTGGGGTCAATGAAGGTTCACCACACTTTCCTCTCAGTATACTCAATCCTCAATTTACCTTATTTATCAATAAAATATGTTAATCTTAATAACCTACCGAGCTGAGTAAGCATTATCACTAGAGATGAAGATTCGAGCAGGAAACTGATTTCTTCGAGAAAACTCACTTCAATGAATATTTATTTAATTCGGTTTTCTGACATTAATTACTTGTTAAATTGAAATTTCTATCCTATTCAACTACCCTTATTCAGTTCTTTGTCGCAAAATAATGTACCGTTAAATACCTTCGTTTTACTTGAATATTCAATTTAGTTTCCAAGCATAATGTCACATAGGCTTGAATTATATCAGAAAATAGACCAGATACCCTTTGAGTAAAATCACAAACAGTCCAACCCACTATGAACAAAATAACAATTGTACCACTTAATTTTATTTTTGTATATTGCAACAAAATATATGTAGAAATGAATTATACTTATAACATGAGTGATATAAATAAATTTCAGTTTTTAATCGGCTGCCTCCAACTGTATGTTTCTAACACGTTCTCTCGAACCGTTCACTCCGGAATTTTTCCTGGGATTCATGTTTGTTGAATTATACCTCCAATTAGAAACAACTTTGCTCGCATTTTCATCTTGTGTTTATTGTAATTGTCTGTTCTCATTTATGCGCAATGGGTTTTTACGTTTTTGTTTTCTAGAGGATTACATATCACATTTGTCACTAAACTGTTTTGTGCAATGTATTGTAAAATGTTCCAGAAAATTCTTCCAGTGCTAATAATACCAATGAGTGTAAACATCTTATCTCGGTATGCCAAAGGCTCAGGAAATAATACACAATCATGATCACAAAATATTCCAGTACCAAATAATCAAACCAATTTGTATCCAAATTAATCTTAATAATTAAAATTACACAAACAAAAATTTGTATGATGAAGATAATAATAATAAATATAGAAAGAGAGTATATATAGTATATATATATGTGTGTGGTGTGCTTGTGCGTGTGTGTCATGGATGAGGAAAGGACGATACTAATTTTCTGTTACAGTCAGAGATAAAATAAATAAACAAATAATAATACAATTGTCCGAGTAAAGTCTGTTTATCATGGAATGAGAGCAAAATGTCACTTCGTTGTGAAGAAACCATTCTTCATTTCACACAAATTACAGAAGAGAGCAAACGCTTCCTTGCTTGGAATTTATATGTGTATTTTTCAAATCATGCGACATTGGATGGAAGATCTATATTTTAAGGAAGTGGGCTAATTTTAACTCATATTAAAATTAATTTCAAATTCCATCGTTTATTTTCAAGGTGAAAGAATGTTTTTATGTGGAGCATGGGAAATCGAATATTAATTTCTTTAAAACGAAGTTTTATAAGAGTCTAGTACACCCACACTTCACTACTAGAAGTGTGAACGAATGACGGAGTAGGATTTTACGAGCGCGATTTACAAATTAAAAGCTACAAAATGGATTGAACAGGTAATAAAGACGACCTCTATTGTGGAAGTTAAAATACAGAAAAATTAGAACAAATAATTTCAGTAGTCGCACAATACCACGTGTGTGTGTGGTAACAACCAATGTATGCCCTACAAGTAACAATTTTAAAAGGAAATATTAATAAAATTTGATATTATCAGAAGTACAGGAGTTATTTTACGCATACAAATCATGTATCGGGAGATTTATTTATCACGAAAAATTATTTCGGTCCCTTAAATTTCGTGTTAAATGTTTTAACTGTACTGCAAAACATATACAGTTTGCAATGAATTCAATGAAGTGGACTGAATTTTTTTTATTAAATAACAGGATAAAGAGTACTTGCAAAACACTTTTTATAAGTATTTTATTAATTAAACATTTTATTATTCTGAAGATTTAATAAATTTTCTCACACACAAATGTTGCTTTTTAGTTTTATATGTATTTTTCTACAAATTCCTTATAAATTTGAATTTTTAAAGCAAAGGAGTTGGAATCGTACAAAAAGTTATCTTACCATGACCATCAAGATTTTAATTTGCTTTCAACTTAGAATTGTATTTTCTATAGATGTGTAATTTGATGACAATGTTGATGATAAAAGCGTAGGGCGAGTGTTATTTGTACCTATCAACAAATATTTTGAACTGTTATGTTTATATTTCTCAGAGACAAAACTAAACTACCTTCGTTTTATGAATATTTAAATACTAGTAAATATCCAATGGAGACATAAAAACTAATATTTTGCGACACTAAAAATGTTTGAGTGTTTTCATTAGGAGAGTAAACAACGTATTAACGTTTTGGGTATAGAAATGTATTTTCTCTTCGTATTTTAACTCCATTGTTTGTTGACAATGAAGGGAAGCATATTTCCATTTGTTCTCATTCCTTTCTTACAATAAACAACACAGAGCGTGGAAAATTTGGAATTCCGAAAATGTACAATAAATTGCAAATAGAGAATATTCTAAAAAATGGCAAAGGCAAACGATTTTATCTAATGTGATACTTTTTTTAAAAATATCATCTATTCAACTTTTAAAAGCAAACGATTTAAACTTAAAGTGATACCTTTTTCAATATTCTTGATTAAGATATATTTTTTGGCAACACCAGATCATATTTTTGATTTTAGATAATTTACTGGCAACGGATATGAAATATAGAATAGAGTTTGGTTCCAAGAGGTAAAGACGAACGTTGAAAAATGGTGCTTGTGGAAATTGTGTATCTAATTTATGTTTGAAAAGATGTGTGCAAATAAATGTGATGTCCTGAAAACAAGTCATCTTTATTAATAGTCTTCAATACAGTACAACAGCTACTTTTAGCAACACAAATTAAATCCAACTATTACGAACTGTCGTCTAAGCTTTCCAATTATTTCGGATTAATTATTCATGTATGCGAAAAATATAGCTTTTCAAACCAATATAACTAAACAATAAAATATATAAGAAATTTGAGACTTTTAATATATGATGTTTATATATATTTGCATTTCAAATAATATCAGTATTTTATGGCTCGTATGATTCTAAAGTGCAACATCAATCAAAATTTACGGGAAGTAATGTTATCTAGAAGCAAAAGGCTCAGTTTTGAAGTTATGTATACTTCTTAAAACATTTTGATTAAAACTTTTTTTAGGTACAATTAATAAAAACATTATTTAATTGTAAGAAAAAAAAACCCAGTTAAAATTCTAAATATTATGATACATTTATAAAACTAATATGATAAATAGTTTCTGAGAAATCTTGCTAGCAAATTCAATTCTGATGTTTTGAGAAAAACGAAGTTATAGTTCAAAAATAAAGAAAAAGCATTCTTCGCAAGTTTTAGTATTTTCTGGATATTTCTGGAGTTTTTAGTGGTATTATTAAGATTTCGGCACCAATTTTTCGCCAGGAAAAATAGGACTCTAATATTCCTCTTTGTCAAAAAGTCAGATATTTTAGAAGAAGAGAGAAAGAGTCCCCCTCCCCCAAGACTTCATAAAATATAAATATCTTTTCGCATATATCTGTAGTAGCATAGATTTCAAACTTTTAAAATATTTTGAATCCAAGCAGAAACTTCTTTGTTAATAATTTCAATATTAAAATCTACTGTTATGTTCAAAATTAAAAAATAAAAATAACTTATATTATAATTATAACTATGAATATTTTTTAAATTTTCTAAAATTAGTATAGTAACAATCTACATAAAGTGCATAAAAAATTTTATTTGTCAATCTTTGAAATAAAAATGACAAACTTAAGGCTTTTTTAATCAGAATCTATGTTTAATATTAACTGGTAAACAATTCATTGCATAAATGTTTGTGTGAATAAAGTTGATGCTTATTTCGGTTAAATGTTAGAAATAAATATCTTTCTTGATTTTCTTTTCGTTGCATTTAAAAATAATAATCTAATAGGTGTATGAACTCTTCGAATAACCACTAAGAAAAATTTCCAAGAGTTAACCAGCCAGGAATTTCTCACAAATATAACATACTTCTAGGAATATTTGGCAGCAAGCAGAACACTTTTCTTCGAAGTTAAGCTTATTTTAAGAAAAAACGAAATGTTTTCCGCCGCTATTAGCACAAAAACATGAAATATAGAGTAAGTTTTATCCTTAAAATCGCTATTTTTCAAATTCTTCGGAAAAGGTTATCATTTATGTATTTACTTGGGAAATGCATCAGCAAGATACTTTTTTGTTCGCTGTATAAATCGAAGAATTTATTTTTGTTGGTAATGGCTCGAAAAATCGTGTTTTCTTTTTATTAAATATAGCTTTTCAGAAAGCGATTTCGATGAAAGTAAAATTTTATGTTACAGAAACCTTAAAGGTTCTAAAGACTGTCTAAAATAAATAAATGACTATAACATTGTTCTTTAATTACATTGAATAATATTATTTAACTCATTGTCATTAAGAAAAACTGTATTCACTTTCTCAAAAATATTATTTTACGTTATTAACCTGTGTGTAGCTTTTTTTAATATAATATATTGATTTCATATATTTTGTAAAATTCATCTGCCTTTCGATAATAGATGTCTTTTCTAATGTGGTTTTAGTTATGTAAACTTGGAAACTAGCCAAGAGATTCATTCATACTTATGAGAGATGATACTACAGTTTTATTTGACGTTCATATTTTTGCTTAAGAATTGCGATTTGAAAGCAGAGAGCTTTAATTAACTTCATTAAAAGCTTTAACACATAGAATAATGTTATCTCCATGGTTTAATGCTCGCCTTTAGAGGTCGTTTTTGTACAGGGGTGAGTGTAAGATGTCACTCACAAACCCCCCTTAGATCAGAACCTGACTCAGAGCGGAGAGTCCTCGTATCAGTGTGAGGGCCGCGGTAGCCTAGTGGTCAAGGTCGTGGACTCGCGGCCGGTGGTTTTCGTTCAGTCGTGAGTTCGATCCTTGGCCGCCAAAGACCCGCCGGGGCTGATGCACGTTAAATCTGTTCGGGGCCCAAAGTCCTCCCGTTGGCGTGGTGTGGATGTTAGGAGAGGGGGTGCCTGCTCAGGTGTCGTCCTCGTCACTTGACCGTGGTTCAAAATTACGAGGTCCGTCGCCAATAGCCCTAGTGTTGCTTCTAGTGCGACGTTAATCAAGACTAAACTAAACCTCTCGTATCAGTGTGTAAGCAACCGAGTTGACACTCGAAAGTTTGTTGATCGCGTGATGATTGAAGGGCTAAAAGTAACCTGCACTGATCACGATTTGAAAGAATAAAAGAACTGTTATTGTTATTACTTACCAAATATGTGTCTGACCTCATATGAAGTTTAAAGATAAGTGTGAAAGTAAGCTAAGGGCTGAGTAAGAAAAATAAATAATAACCAAGGTATTGTTAGTTAAAAAAGTTATTAAGAAAAGTAAGGAATGAGAGTTTGTAAGATATCAGAAGTGACAGAAGCAGTTTATCAATAAAAGAAAAAGTTTTTTTATTAGGGAAAAGTGTGAGAAAGATAAGTGAAACTAAGTTATAAGTGAAAAGTTAAAAAAATAAAGTAGTTTAGTAAGAAAGTTAAAGTTAAAAGTATAGGTTAAAAAGTTAAAAAATTGCAATTATTACTAATTTTTTTCCAAAGACTAAAAATTTTGCGACTGTCAAAAAAAGAGTGAGTAGTTTGATTTCCCGTTTAATTTTCCAATTTTTTCCATGCTGCTCTGTTCTGTAAAAAAAGAGAGAATATTAAACCTTACAAAATATACGTGGCAATGTATATTCCCTTTCGACATGGCCTTAACACACACAACCCAGCTTAGCTTTTTACTTTAAAAAACAACA
>BMAW01048670.1:0-17377 GCA_019974015.1 Nephila pilipes
TAAAAAACTTGTTTTATAATATTGATATAAATTTCAGAATCTTCATTTTGGAGGAGAAAAGCCCAAACATATCTCGTTGTATGATCAATTTATGAATCCATATGTTTTTTTTTAATTAAAATAATTAAATCCTAAACAGTATCAACAGAAAGACATTACAAAAGTTGATCTGTGGAAGAGTCAATCTTTATGTGACCAAATCTCTATTGCCTATTTTTTTTTATTTATTTGACAAAAGCTGAAATATTTTGATTAATGTGAGGCCTGTAATACTAGTTAGTAATTAAATATATCACATTTTGAGTACCTGGATGTTCAAATTGTTCATGAGCATATTTCAATACATTTTCCTGCGAGAAAAAGGTACAGCTGTTTTAACCAAATTGATATTTTTAAGTACAAGTACATCATTAACATTTTTATATTTTGAAATATTTAAATTTTCTAAATTTTGATAATGCTTTATTTCATCCTCATTTCAAGTAAGTGCACAGAGTGTTGGATACATTGGGCAATAGGATGTCTTGATAACATATCAGCATCAACATTAGCTGCTCTTTTTAAGTAATTAATTTTATAATCAAACATGCTTAGTTTAAAAGACTATCGAATTAATCAACCTCTTAAATGCGTTATATTTTTAGCCAAAAGACGAGGGCAGCATGATCTGTATGTACTAGGAATTTTTTTCCGTGTAAGTAATTTATTAAGAACATTTATTATAGCCAAACATTCCAATTCTGTTTTATAGTAATTTTGTTCATATTTTCTTAAATCTTAGAATGATATGACATTTAATATAATTTACCAGAACTATCGAGTTGCTTTAAAAGGACTCTAATTGCTACTTGAGAGGCATCAAAATATATAAACGGGTAATTTTGGAATATGCAATTAATTGCAACATGGATTAAGTTATTAATTTAGTTTTCAAAAATTTAAAAGCTTTTTCACTTTTATCTGTCCGGATCTATTGTTGACCCTTTTTGTTTTATGAAGATTGTGTAAAGGATCCCTACATTTAGCATAAGAATCAATAAATTCATTATATACATTTACAAAAACAAGAAAACTTTGTTGTTTTAAAGTTAATTAAAGTTGTTTTAAATTTTTGGTGGTTTTAATTTCGTAATGCTTTCAATGTTATAGATATCTGCAGAGGTGTATTTTTCTTTAGCCTCATAATCCAAGAAATAAATTTTATCTTTTGCAAAAACTCATTTAAATACTTTAAATTTAATGTTCTCTGTTTGACACATGTGAAATACTTGTTTTAGATGATCATAGTGTTCTAATGAATTAGAGAAAACCACTTTGTTATTCAAAATGTGGCAGGCAAATTTTGTAAACTTTACTTTGCTTAGAACACTGATAATAGTGTGATTAAATATTACTTGTCCATTTTCAAAGACAACTGGTAAATCTTGGAATTCAAATAAACTTTCAGTGATAACAATAGCAAGCTTCGATTTATCTATCTCTTTAAGGAATAAGTATGTAGGGGATGCTTGTAACCACAGATGCAAAATCCCTGTTTGATAAAATTTTAGCATAGGTCATTGTGTATAATAGTGTATCTATTCTAGGCAAAGTTTCAACATCAGTCTAATAAAGGAATTTCACCATGTGATAATCAATGCATATAACTTAATTATTCTATTTGTATTTCTTTCACAGGCTAATGCTATAGGTAAAGATTAATTACTTTTGAATTCTTTAATTAATCCTGCATTCAATAAGCTCTTTATATGTTTATTAATTTCATTTTCACTAGTGGTTGATGTTCTGTGAGCTCTTTGAGAGACTGGTAAATCAGAGATAATTTTTATCTAGAAGGTTCTTTTCCAATTCGGCCAACATCATATTTACTTTTTGAAAAAAATGTATGGATGTTCAGATACAGGGTACAAAACATAATTAGGTAATACTTTTACATTCAAAAATAGAAAAATTTCCTCTGAGGTATTGACTACTATTCTGGGTGTCTTCTGTGTTCTTTGTATTTTCTAGTATATGAAATAACGATTGATTTTTTCTTTTTTGTAAGCAAATTTATATATTTTTTTCAATTTGTACATTTCGATTTTTACTATAATCTATGAGATTAATTTATAAAGGCTGAAATCTGATAGTTCTAAGATGGTACAAGATATATCGTTTCCAACAATGTATAATTTTATTTTTCTGTTCACTTCTCTAACTTTTAAGCAAGTATCACAACTTTATGTAAATTGGAATTTGCCATGGCTTCCACTAATAAGTCAAGTATTCTTCGGCTTAAGTTTGCAGAAAATATCTGAAGAGATTATTAATTAACTAATTATTAATATCTTCTGAAAATAATAATTAATTAATTAATTTGCAGAGAGTGGATCTTGTATTGATAACGACATTGACATCGTCATGAAATATATAAATAGCTAGAATTGGTGAAGTTCGATTATGTGAATATGTTGATAAGTGTACGGAATTGCTATTGTATCTGGACATGGGCATTAAGTAGAGGTGTTTTGAATTTCTAAGGGACTTTGTTCAGAGCTAAGAAGATTTCCTGCACACGGGGAAAATATAGTTATTGATTGGTAAGTTACTCAAAAGTTTGGCGGTCTCAAAGGACACAGTTGTGTCTAACGATATGCATTTACAAGTCTTATCTTTTACAAATTCCATTGGAGAAATGTAGTAATTTCTGCTGAAAATGAGAATTATGACTTGGTCAAAATCCTGTACTTCCAAATTTTGGACGTGAGGATTAATGAAATTGTAGGTACATGTACCTTAGTAAATTTAGGGAATTTTGTCTGAAATAATGTTACGCTGAAATAATGTTGTGGATTTTTCCTGTTTATAAAATGTGTAAATGCTTTAAGATAAAAGTTTTGACTTGCTCTTAGTTATGGATTCATTATTTCTAACCCTATTTGGTCCTCGAGTAGACTCTTGCGTTTTCAAAATTTTTGTAACTACTGTGAGCCATTCTGACTGAGAGTTAGACGGGATTATTGTTAATAATTGCTTCAAATGTGTAAGCAATCTACTTGTAAAATCTTCTAAAAATACTTTAGGTGAAAGTCTACTGTCTTTAACAATTTAGTATACTATGAAAATATTTAGCTACATCCTCATTCTGGATAAATTTTTGTTGAGAAAAATATGCGAAGTATCTTTCGTTTTAGCAGTTAATTTTTTGCGTCTAAGCCTCACTCACTTTAGAGATAATGTAACACACACGTGTACTAACCATTTGAATCTAGAAGATAGGTGAAAATTAAAGAGACTCCGCAATTATAAGTAGCAAGAAGATCTAAATTGTACTTCAACATATTTTTTTGTACCTCTTGCCATTAATGCAGTTGTGGTCCAAGCATTTCCCACTTTCGTAGATTCTCTTTGCATCTTTCATCACTGTTCATCTAAAGTTCAACACCGGCTGCTGGAACAGTTCGTGCTTCTCAGTCCTTCGATTGACGACTGCAGTGTTTTGTGTTGGTTGCGATAGAACTTTGCTCGGTCGTTGACCGTCTCTTTAAGTCTACTAATAGTTGTTTTTTTTTTTTCGATTTCCTACAGAACTAAAAGGAAATCGTCTGCTTTCCTTGTGATTACATCAAGTCCATTATTACATATAGTCAATTAAAGAGTGTCACCCTTATATTAAGTGCCTCGCCATTATTAAGCTCGTGTATGCAATGCAAGAATTAATTTTAATTAACACTTTTTATGGTTACACAGAGCTATCATACAAGCTAATATAATGAAAATTGGACACATCTTTAAATATTGAACTGATAACATGATTTTTACTTAAATCATAACAATCATGGCATAAAAAGGAAATTTAAGTTCAATAAATTACAAATTTGTTAATGTTCACACGAGAGGGAGGCAAATGCACTAAAAGAGTGATAGACGATACACATGTTCACTAAATCTGGTAATTGGGTAAGAAGTGGCACAGTACTTTCCATGTTTGTTTTTCTAAGGAAGATAAATAAAGGACTATTCTGATCACATGGTAATAGATGTAAGGATCTTTAGATATTTTACGTGGATAATGAGGGTCGGATAGGGAATATCCTTGTTAGTTCAGAGCGAGGGAAATGCTGATCCAGACATATTTGAAACTAGGTGATCGCATAAATTAAAAGATTAAAGGAATTGGATCACGATATAACGATGAAAACAATACCTTGTTAGTGTTGAAATATAGGGAAATTATTAAATTAATTAAATTTAAGAGGGATATCATTACACACACACACACGCACGCACATATATATATATATTTCATTTTGTGAATTTAATTTTAAATACCATCTCTTTATATAACTTTTTTTCTGTTAGGGAAAGTTTAGCCAGTAGATAGAGTTTAATCAAGCAAATCTGTCTTCAATCAGATTCATAATTTAAAAATGTAATACTTCATTTTTCTTCGCGGTTTTTCTTCCCATTTTCCATTGATTTTACAACATTTACACTGTACTTATTCATGATGTTTTCCCTTCACTTGCCATGCTTTATGTGTTTGGTATTTTCTCAGAAGAAACTTCTTGTATTTTAGCTGTTTTATGTGTTTCGTAGTTTTTTAATACTTCTTTCAATTGTATGCAACCAGGTATACAAAAGCTTTGATTGTTTCCTCCTATCAAATTTTTCTGTCGTCTAAGAAATCATGTCTTTTTTTTCTCTCTCTCTCCTTTTTTTTTTTTATAGTAACTGTAAATTATATATGATTTTTCTTTAATATATACTTCTATTTTGAATAAGTTCATTTAAACTGTTTATTTTAACTTAATTTTTCTTTTAATTTAATATATATATATATATATAACGTTTATACATGGTGTCATAAACGTTCTGTACTAACGAGTCGTGAATTTATGATACAAAAACATCAAGCTTTAAAACAATATTTTTATTTTTACTGTGAAAACACTTTTAATATAAAGTTAAAATATTTTTAACTTACATTTAAGTGATGAGAATATTCGTTATTTTGTGCACGCAAAACTGAGTTAATTCGCGATATTTCAAGAAACGCCTTTAAGACGTTGATAGTTTCTTCTTGTATATAATAATTTTCAGAAACATCCATTGCTTAGAGAATATTTTCATAAATTACATTATTTCATTATATCAATGGTAAAGGCCATCAAAGAAGATTCAGATCAAGGGAACGGGGCAACCAAAGATTTTTTAGAAAAATTGACAACCAAAAAATTATGAAACATATGCATAAATTTATTACACTTATGACAATTTACATCGTTTTCATTGAGTTAATAGTTAATATTTCTTGATCTGAGAATTCGCTGACTTTTTCTATCGGAATGTTTGAGGAACAAAGTTTACGAAAATAATTCCTAAAGATATATCACAATCTTAATCACGATATAAACATCATCTCGAAACATATTTTTGAAAATAGGGGTGAATGAGTTCAGCTTCGTCTGGTAAAAATGAAATCACAATTTGATCACTTATATGTAAAATCAAAAATTTTCCTACGTTTTCCTAAATTGTCTAATACATAAAAAGGATGGTTTTAAAGTTCGAATGTTTTGCATAGTAAATTCAATGTAGGAAATTAAAGACACTATCTAACATATATACATATGTGTGTGTGTGCGCGTGCTCGTATCTCGCTTAAAATGGCAAATATTATCAAAAGAAAAAATTCTAAAGAAAATAAAAATGTCCTAAATTGCATCTAACATAGTATTAATTTAATACAATTAAAAAGTATCAATTTTTTTAGCAATTTAAAAATCAAACAACAATAAAAATCATAGGAAAAAAAAAAGAAAGTTTCCATTTTTTTTGTAAAAACAAAAAAAAAAAAAAAAAAATGGAAAGTAATGTAATTATAATATTGTTCCACACTTTGGAGTTGAAAATGAGCATTTATGCTAGTATTATGGATTCAATCATCATATTTCAGTGAAGGTATAAGAATTATCAATGCCACAGATGCTTCTATAGAAAACCATTGCTGAAAATATTGTAATATTGCTAATAAGTTCAATCATATATTATAAAAAGACTTATGCAAAAAAGAATTGTTATTCTGCAGGGGAAAAAATCAAATGAATACGAATAACAATCGACAAATAAATACATCCTGCTACATGGAACAAACATATAAAAGTAACAATTTTCAAAAAGCTGTGGGAACATAAATAGCCAAAAGCAACGAAGACTATGACGTCGTGTAATATCTGCCACAATTATGCGCAGAGATGTCAAAATCGGTCTATTTATAATACCTCAGGAGTCTACCCAACGATGTATATATCTGTACTTATCAAATTGTTTCACGTAATTAGGGGCATCTAGATCTCTTTCTTTCCAGTGGAGTTTAATTTTTTGGTATTCCTGTGACTCTTAGTCAGATTTGACTACTACGCCATAAACTCACTCACTCCCAGCCTTATCATTCAGTTAAATATTAAATTTCAAAACCTATATGAAGCTAATTTGAAACAAATCACTTCTATCATTATATTCACCCATACATTCAGCGAACCAAGTTTCGTGTCTCTGTAAACTTCCAATTTTTGTGTTACTTGGTCTGCACGCACAACATACGTACACAAACTTTTCCTTACATATATACATGTTCATAGATAACTTCATTACGGGACAAAAACTATTGTGACAATGTAATTTTGAACTGATATCGAAAAATCAAATTGTTGTGTTGTATTGCCCATATTTTGAAATCCATTTTTGGTACAATTATTCTAGAAGCTCCTTCCACATTAGTGGAGCACCCTTTAGATTTGCAGCGATACAATCAACGGTGTAAATTCAAAAAACGGACACACAAGCTGACAAACATTTAAATTTATGTACAAGATTTAGAAATGAATATTTTATACTTGACACAACTTTATCTTGATTATAAACTTTATATATAATACTTTATCGGAAGCATTTTAAAAGAAATATTTTTTTTAAAATCATCATTCATTAAAACATAATTAGGAATACGAACAATATAGTAATTTTTATGTTTTTTTTGAAAAATTCGCGCGCTTTTAATATATTAAAAGAGCTCTTAAAACAAGAATTTATTAAAATAATTTTTAATTCATCCATCCAACAGAAGCAATGCTATAAAATTTACATTCATTCCGATTCCTTTTGACATAACACTTTAAGTCTGACCTTTTATTACAGAACGATGTACACCTGTGATATATTTGTATCAAATATTTATTTTAATAAATATTTTTTTCAGAAAGGTATTCTGCAATATTAACAATATTTGGTGGATTAAATACTAATACAAGACAAATGATAAAAGATAACGAGGGATACATTGTAATATTACTCATCATCTCTTAATTTATTTCATTCTTTTACTTTCTAAAATTATCTAGTATTATAAATGTATTATGTGTAACAATTTCAAATAGTTATATAACTTATTTTCTAGAAAAAGACATTTCAATGTTCGTTGCATTGACAATAAATGATATTTCTTATTTAAACCGAATAAAAATTGTGTGAAAAGGGATGATGTGGAAATTTTTCTCCATCATCAAAAATATTCCTGTACAGAAATATCACTAGTACTTTAAGCTGGTTCTTAACTTTCAAATTTTGGTATGAATTAAATGTTTATTAAACATATATGAGCATGTTTAAATAGACTTAAATGACACGCATTTTCTGTATGCACTATCTTCTGCTTGTAGTTCACTGCAGTAAAATAAAAGCTTGAGATACCTCTCTATATTATCTGGGACTTATTTTTACACAGCGAAGTGGTGCAGTTTGATGTGGCATTAACTAAACACATCTTTGGAAGTACTTTGAAGAAATATGAGTACGTAATACCTTTACAGACATTCATAATTGTGAAACTACTGCCAATACAAGATTTTGCTTACTAATATTTCGATTTATACATTTGCGCGATGGTATATCTTACAACCTAAGTAGTGAATTAATTTGCTTTAATCGTCCTGAATATGCCTTAAACATAATGCTAATGATTGTAGTCCAGTTCTCCAGTTCATTGACATCCTGTATAAAATATATTGTTGTTTTGGTATAGGAAATATATAAAGGGCTGAAAAGGATCTCCAAGTAGCTGAAAAAAACCATATTCATGCTTTGAACTTCATATTCAGAATTTCATTGGCTCATTTTGACTAAAACACCAAATGAATGCAATGAAAAGACACTCTACACCATTAGGAAGCCACCACTGGCATTCACAATATCTTGCTGATAACTTGGGTCCATAGCCTCATGGTGTCTGAGCCATATTCGAACCATACAATCAGCTTTTACCTACTGGAATTATGACTCAATGTTACTAGCAATGTTTTTCCATTCATCTAGGGCTCAGCCATTTTGCTCACGAGCCCAATAACGGCTTTCTCAGCCAACGTGTGTTGCTAGTAAAGTAATTAGAGTTGGTCTTTTACTACTATACAGGGGGATTCATAAAGGAGTACACAGTTTCATTGCACTATAAATAAAGAACAGTGTAAGATATTATATGTTATCGTTTACAACAAAATTGTATGGAATTATTTTAAGTTTTGTTAGAGACAGTCACAGATGTTCTATGCGTGACTCCTCTGTCACACGACACACATTGAGCCAGTAATCCATTTCCTCCTAAACGCATGTTAAAGTATCTGAATCATAGTGGCTGTGATACGCTGTTTCATCATCACTAGATCAATAGGGAGGGGTGAGACGAATGCTTTGTTCTTTACCTATCCCCATAGGAAGAAATCGCAAGGTGTCAGGTCAGAACTTCTGGGTGACCAATGGGTAAGTGGCATGTTCTAGTCAGCGGATCTTCCAATTCATCAGTTAGGGAAATGTTCATCGAGATAATCTCGCACGTAAGCCGACTAATGAGGTGGTGCACCTTTCAATTGAAGAATGAAATTGTCAATGTCATCCTTCAACTGAGGCAAAACCCAAAGAATTAATATAACGAAACAAGTGGTTACCAATACAGTTTGCTCGTGAAAAAGGAATAGACCGAACACTTTCTTTCTGGACACTGCGCAGAGCATATTTACCTTTGGGAAATCTCTCACGTGTTGCTCTGTGAATTTGGGATTCTGTGTTCCCTCAAATAGAAAATTTTGCTTGTTTACCTTCCCATTGAAGTGAAATGTTGCTTCATCGGTAAAATTATCGTTTTTAAAACGAAGCTGATAATTGGCACAAAATTCGAAAAGCTTTTGCTTGTCAATGTCACTCAGATTTTGAAATACTTGCACTTTGTATGGAATCATTTTCAGCTACTTTCTCAAAATTCTCTAGACAGTGGCTGTAAAATCTGCACTTCACAACTCACTAAATGACACGGAAAAGTGACGAGGACGACTTCTGAGATGGCACCCTCCCTCCCTTAACTTCTACACCACGCCAAAGGGAGGACTTAGTATACCAGGAATACTCGAGGAATAAAATCACATTTAAAACCAGTGCGTACATCTGCAAACTCCGTTGGTTTTTCTTCTAGGAAACGCATGTGCGCTTGCAGGATGATGTAGAAATGATATAAAATAATAAAGTTGTGACATTGGGCTATTCGCGGTTTCTCTTCACTAACCTTGGGGACTTATAATTGAGATTGATTGCTTTCGATAAACAACCTTTGCCCAACCAAAAATGAAACGTAATACGTAAAGTTAGTATGTAAAGCAGTTAGGAATGAAGTGAAGTTGTTAGGTTTGGAAGTATATAAACTACGACTGAAAGTAACAAGAGTCTCTGAAAGAGGACCTGAGAGAGAGGCTGTAGGAGAGGTGAAGCTGAAGTGTTGGATAAGAGAAAGGAGGAATTAAAGTTTACAATAGAGGGTTCGAGCAAAGATTGCTGTAGAAGGATATTGTCTAGTGTTTTCAACAGTTGCTCTAGAGTCTGAGTTGCAGTCGAGGAAGGATTAGTGGTAAGAGTCTGTTAGATTACTATTGGTGGGGTAAACTAAGGTATTAGAAAGCTTACCCTGGAGAGCATAGCCATTTCTGTCATAGTAAATATATACTAATAAATTGTTGAAGAATTGTTTTGGTGATTCTGTAATTATTTGTGTCGTAGTGTTTAATAATTGAATCTAGTGATGGCACAAGAGGACGCCCGGGTCCGATCGGGCGTCACAAAGTTACACTACATGAGAAAATAAAATAAAAAGCTTTCGCGGCATAATCAAGAAAAATTTATTAACTTTCATACCTGTAATTGTAGTGATATATTATTGGTATTAAAATTAATTTTGATTCAAAAGAAATTTAAATATACCAACGATTTCGTTGAATTAATTTCGTTTATTAATCATCAAATATGAAATTCATCCTTAGATATTTTGATTTCTGTACGAATTTTAGTAAAAATGTTTTTAATGTATATCAAGTTCATTTGAACTTTATTATTAGTTCAGAAACGTTATAAAAATATTAGAAGGCTGTATCTTTAATAGAGTAAACGAAATAAGTGATCTATATTACAAATTAATTTAAACTCAATGATATTCGGAATATCTAAGTAACTAATTAAACTTTCATTTAAGAATGTATAATATTGATAATTGTAAACGTATTAATATCAATTTTAATGAATCCTTAAATATTGATATTATAATCGCGTAACCATCTATTAAAATTTTTAAATATTGATATTAACAGTCGTAATTCTTACAACTGCTAATTGTAAACAACATTTCCAATACAAAATTAAGCTCCTGATAAAATTAAAATTTACATCACTTAATGAAGGTTACACAGTCTTACCTTAACTTCGAGCTACTATAAGCCCAATTAATTAGACAAATAGACTTGATAATTGGGCAAACTATAATCAAAATAATTGAGGTTTGATAACTACAAAAAAATTGCAATTTCCAAAACATTTTGCTCAATAGTTGACCAAAAAAAATTAATTTTCTTTAGGATGTCAAAGCTTTAAATTAAAATGCGTATCTACGAAAATTAAAAGAAAAATTTATTTTTGTCGGGGTTGTATCTTAAAAAAAGATACATGGAGATGATTTCAAAGTTTAATAGTTAGCAAAAGAGACTGTATTTTAATGTTGAGTTCATTTAAATTAGAAATAGTTTATAATTTAGTTATAGCTGATTTACATGCTTTTGAAATCAAATAAAAACTTAGGATATTTCATGTATTTAAAATGTACAAATGCTATAAAAAATAAAAGAGATTACATAAAATAGTAGCGATTTAATTTTCGGTGGATGAACTCGTTTATATTTTCAGCATATACAGATATAATGTTCTTTAACAAAAGTTTTAATGTATTATTCCTAAGTAAAATTTTAATATTCAGTACATACCTAATTGAAATTAATTCATTTTATTTATGAAAGAAAATAAATTTTCCTCGAGTTTTCTCTACTTGGCTTTTTTAAATTATCATTTCATTATGATTATTTTACTTATATTAAAGTAGCTGTTAATACAATAAAATTTGGTGTTCTTAAAACTTTAATACAATATTAGACAATTTCATTTAAAACTTCGATACAATAAAAGTAAATTTTACTCTTTAAAGACAAAATACATAAATATGTATTTTTCTTTCTTTTTTTTAAAAATTCAGCATAATAAGTACAACATTCATCAGAAATTAGAATCGAGTAAAATAACTTTTAAGAAACATAAAATTACTTACTTTAGTATTATTTGAACAATTGAAGATACTTGAATGGTACTTTAAATTTTTTGTATCGAGACATTAATATTCTTTCCAAGCATATTTGTAAATAAAAAAAATTGTTTTTCCTGATTGTATTTTATAATTCACATTTGAAATAATAAATATATTCAGTCAACACTTTTGTGATTTTGAATTGTGAAAAACTGATACATTTTTAAGTGTATATAAATATAATAGCATTAAAAAATAATTAGCATTGAGTACTGTATCACTAAGTGGTTTATATGTTCTTTTAATGTTAAGAATAATTTAACCAAATATTTCTGAACAAGTTTAAAAGAGTCTCGCGAATTTTAAAATTTAGGTAAATATCCTATTAATAAATCACTTATATGTAAAAAAAATTACAAAAATAATGACGAAATGTCCTTTAAGGCTTTTCTTTTAAATTTCTTTCAATAAAAAATATACCATTAAATAAATATCATTTTCCACTTTTTAACGTTAACATCTCAGCAACTAATACAAATCTTACAGATTGTCTTTGTAACATAAACCTTGCTTATAAAAGGCTTCTTTCTCAATTGATTAAAATTTTTGATAAAGGGTTTTTGAATGAACTATTGTAAAAAATAATAGAAACAAATTCAAAATCAGGCGACTTTTTGTCACAAAAAAAATCCCATTGTCAGAAAATATAAAGTATTGAAGAACACATATCTCAGTTTTACTTATTAAGGTGAGCGTCATCATCTGTATACGATACTGTAGCGAGGAATTTAGTTATTGTGTCCCTGAATATATATCCCCAATTTATTAAAAAAATAAATTGCAATGATACTAAATCAAAGCATACATTTACAACTTTTAATTTATTGCAATATCTCGATTTTGCATTTACTTATTTTTTACTTTCACCTCCTCTTTTACTCAGTGTTTTTTTATAAATATTTATATTTACAAAAATGTATGCAATTCATTTTGCATACATTCGAAACGTAACAAAAATTCTTCTCTTTGGAAATTTTCTTTTTTTCGCTTAATCAATATCAGACTAGAGCAGCGTGATGATATATGATGACGAAACCTTAACTTTGAATTATAAAAGCATTGCCAATACACCGATTTTTCTCCTATTTTCTAATACCAAATAAAGGCTTAAGTAAAAGTGGCCTGATTACTCTATATGGTAATCAGTGGAACAGACCTAAATTTAGAAATTTATTTCGTGTTTTGGATGAGTATTTTAGATTTATTATAATTTTTTCCCTTTATTTCAGTAGAATGCTAAGAAAGACACGAGAGCATAGTATGATGCAGTGATGTGTTGGTAATCTTTGGAATCAAAGTTTAAGTATTTGTAAATGTATTTTCTTTATACGTTTCAGTGTTTTCATTCAAAAGGTACCGGGTGGGGTTATAATTAAAGTTACACTATTCAGAGGCCTGTAGAACTTGTTCTGCATATTGGATTTTGATGCAACTTGGAATATAGGCTATATGGACAATGGGAAAAAGATTCCTGCAGTGAAAACAATTAGTACAAAATTTGACCACTAGGTGTCTTTTAACGAATATTCCTCATGAAAATCCATAAAACTTCTATATAAATATGCAGACATAGCCTTAGAATCATTCAGCGTGAGTTTGTCATCTTTAATCATGCCCTTACAAACAAAAACAAAAAAAGATCAAACTTTACTGGTAAAGCTGTTTTATCAGAATGGCAGCAACCACTTAGGCGTTCTGAGTGACTATCGTCGTTTAAAAGATCTGCAAAACGGCCCTATATCGATGATTCGTTTGAGGAAGATGATCATGAAATTTGAAGAGACTGGATATTTGGATGTGGGGAAGAGGACGGATACCGGTTGGAACTGAAACTGTCGAAGAAGTCGCTACTGCTGTGGTTGAAGGAGCCTCCAGTTCCCTCTGTTCTTCAGCAAGTGATTAATCAGTGTCCCGCAAGTTGAAGATTTTGTAGTCGACAGTACGAAAAATTATGTGATACATTTTAAAATGGTATTCGTATAAGATCCACGTGATGTAAACACTGAAACTTCAAGATCACAAAATACGCCTTGAATTTGCTTGCCAATTTTTGGCACGAATGGAAGTTGATGACGCTTGGCCTTGGAATATTCTATGGTCAGAGGATCACACTTTTATTTAGATGGAACTGTGAATAGTCAAAATTACCGGATATGGGGTACTTCATATCTTAATGTCCTGCATCAACAACCACTGCATTCTGTTTTCGTGACTGCTTGGAGGGGATTCACTGCTGAGTTTATTCTCGGACCTTTTTTTCTTTGAAACTATCACTCCAGAAGGTCCTAAAAGATGCTCTATCACGAGTGCATGGTACAGTGAACTCCTTTAACAGCAGATCATTCCTGCTTTACAGGAACGACAAAGTTTGCAAAGCACTATTTTTATGCAAGATGGAGAATCTCCTCACATTGGGCGCCCAGTTCAAGCACTGCTTAGTGCTAACTTTGGCGATAATCATATAATATCAAGACATTTTACGAATTCATGACCTTCTCGTTCACCCGACTTAAATCCCTGTGATTTCTGGTTGTGTGCATTTCTAAAAGATCATGTTTACAGAGGAGGAATTAGGACTTTACCTGATTTGAAAACTACCATTATACACCATGTGGCTGAAATCCCTCGTGAGTGAAATCCCTCATTGAAAATGCTATAATGCGATTTCAACACGTTATTGATATCAGTGGAGCACATATTGAGCATATTCTGTAATTGAATAAATTTTACCCACTCTAACATATTTTTTGTCTTTCTTTGGGCACTACATTTCCTCCTAGTGGTCTAAATTTGAACTATTTTTTTATTGCAGAAACTTATTCCCAATGATCTTTATAGCATATATTCCACGTTTCATGAAAATCCGATAAGCAGAGCGAGTTCTACAGGTCTCTGAATAGTGTAACTTTAATTATAACCACCCGGTATATTTCACGGGATAAACTATGAGGTATATAAAATGCACTTAATTGTTATACTAAAAAGTGGCTTTCACGTAAAAAAAATTAAACCTTTTGAAAACTGAAAATCTTCGTAGGACTATAAAAGTTATGAACTTTAAGAAAACTATTTACCTAAATGTTTTGATGTAATAAATATTTAAGATTTCAAAATATATATTAGCTGAATAAGTAACTATCTAAGCAATAATATGTAAAAAAAAGAATATGTATGTGTCCCACTTATTTCGAAGAAAAAGAAAAATATAGAAGAACATTGAACTTATAATACAACTGAAAAGATTGAAAAATACTTTTATTAACAATGAAAAGAAAAGATTATAATTAAAAGGTCCATAACTTCTACCATAAATAAATGTTTAAATGAAGCGATGCTTCGGAAACATTATCTTTTTGAAAAGGACAAAAAAGCTAAAGTGGTAAGAAAAAAGTTGAAAAGCTATAACAAAGTTGAAGTCTTTAACATTCTGATAAAAGTATAAAATTAATCATTTCATTCTGTTACCAAAGGAAATATTTAATGAAAAGACAATAGAAATATTTTGATTAACATCCCATACGTTTAGGTACTACAAATGAATTTTAATGATTGCAAATTATTATTATGAAAAAATTATTTGCGTAGAATGGAAAAATATTAATTATTGATTTCTAATTATTAATTATCCATGTCTATTATTCCAATTATTAATTTCTCATTTTTCTTTTGAATGTTTTAATAATATTTTCCAGGAAAAAAATGTTTATTCAGATTTAATTATAGATCAAAAGATAAGCATTCGGATCAGTGTTGTTACTTTAGTGTAAAATAATTCTAGTAACACATGTATTTTTATTCCTGTTGTGAAAAATCTATTGCCCACCTATTTTTCGTTCATTTATTTTATAGCACGTTGTACAAAACAGAAAAATCTCAAATAAAAAGAATAAAAAATTCTATCTATAGAACCTTTTATATAGGAAAAAATGGATTTATCAAAAGATGTTTAACATTTTCAGTGAAGTGATTTTGAAAAAAATGTTTGAAAATTTTGCTGTCGTGCTGAGAAAAATGTGTTTTAGGCAATAATGTAGTATTCGCTTGGTAAAAGCAATTCCCAATTCTCGAATTCAAAAATTTAGTTCAGTGTCGTGAATATATATATATATATATATATATATTGTAAAGATTTCAATATTAAGCTATTTTTTGAACCTTCCAAAGTAATACTAAATTTGATAATATTCCTCATTCTTGGAAAATTGGTCTTCTGTTTTGTTTTGTTCTGTTTATATATTAAATTCAATATTTTATTCACGAATACTTATTTAACACATTTCTTTCACTAACATTGAATACATTTTATTAACAGATCGATTTTTACAGGTGACTTCATTTTCCTTCACTCTACTTTTCAAACAAAATTCAAGACTTAAGGGTAAATTTGATTTATATTTTACTTTTAAGTTTCTTTGTAAATTTAATACTTTTCATATTATTAAGGAAAGGTGAGTATTTTCTGGGTTTTATGATAGTATTTTCGAAAAATAAATTTATTTTTAAATGTGAGATTTACTTCATTCAAATTTAAATTTACGCCATTGCAAAAAGGAAGAATATTTGAAGTGTTATTTAAATTGTGATTTTTAAAATAAATTCTATAATTTACTGGAGAAAATAAAAAAACGCACTCGACCTCAAAATCAGTATATTTTAGTTATATTTAAATGGCCTTTTGTTTTGTTCCATTTCCTGGAAATTTTTGTTGCTTAAACGCTTGCAATAATGGAAAATTTCAAATGAATATACGTAGTGTGAGAAAAATATGCATGAACGAATATTATTTCTTGCTAGATAGAAAATTAATTAGAAATAATAATTTTGTAAGGGATCCGTTGAAAATTAGTAGCAGAGCATTTTGATGTAATGTTTATCGTTTTCAAGAGTAGCTTGAATGAATGCATTATGCAGTACTCCAAGCAATTAAAGAATATTACGTATTTCGTACAAAGAAGCCATACAGCTTATTACATTCTTCTACCACAGACAATTAAAAGAAATGGGAATTAAAATTAACATAATTATGAACAAGGAAAAGAAAATGACTTAGGTTTTAAGATAAGACCTAGGGGAAAAAACTATTTGTTAAAACGTAAGGGTTTTGATTGTCTCAAAATACATTGACCGAATAAATGACAAAATTCATTGACTTAATATTTGAAAGTTGGAAGCGGTAATAAATAATTAAGACAAAGCTATAGAAGTGCATCAGTAGAAAATCAACTCAAACTAATTGTCTGTAGAAACTCCAAAATAAAAAATATCACTTCAACAGTATCTACAAGAGACTATTAGCAATAGAAGTTTGATATAAATCCTAGAAAACTGTTGGAAACATACTCCCTCAAATTGGATTCTTGCTCGCAGAGCTTCATGGTAGGTTTTTAAGGAGATAAAGTTCTTTCCTAATGATGTTAGTGAATTAAATAATCAGTACACTAAAAAAAAACTTACACAACTAAGAGTTCAACAACTCTCCTCTCTTCCCTCAGACCAACTTAGTGATCATGCTACTTGTTATTATGTTTGGTAACGTTTCTGCTTATTACCAAACTAGTTGGAGTTGGAAATTTAAGCTCGTGTAAAATAATTACTTATCTATTTTTTTCTATTGTTGAATGCTCATTTTTTTCAATGATAAAAGAAACAGAAATAAATAAAAATACTCACATA
>BMAW01048671.1:0-14991 GCA_019974015.1 Nephila pilipes
TCGAGAGATATTCAAGACGATCCGTAGGTTCGAGTCCTGATGCCGCTAATCAGTTTGACTGGTGTATTTTAAAACAAATCCTCTCGTAAAATGCTAACAAATTTAGGAAAGTGAAGTACCAATTCTGGTGCAGCTTGATTGTAGCTCTAAAATTACAAGACTTGTCTCTAACAGCCTTTGTGTTACTCTAGAACTATGTTACATGAAACCAAAACAGTTCAACGTAAAATTGTATTGATATCTCAAAGTTTGTGAAGCAAACGTTTCTATAATAAACGTAAGAACATTTATATTTGATATTTTTAATCCATATTATTCTAAATTTATGGAATAAATGGGCAAAAGAAAACACTAATTTGAATACCTACTCATAAGCGCTATCAAGAAATATTTATTAAATTGTGAAAAAATTCGGGATATTTTATTCAAGACCCATTTATCTCTTAGAATTAATCGTACCCTGAGAAATCCCCTCAAGAGGTCAAAGGCGATGAACAGTCTCTTGTAAGAGTTGTTCTCTCCCACTTCGGGCCTCTTCTTATCGAAATTCACAGGATCAAAAGAACAAACTATTTATAGATCGGAAATCGTCGACGAATTCTGATATAAAGTATATTTATTGCAGGAGAACAGATAACAATTTTATTGCTCTCGAGGGAAGCATATCCAGATAAGACGTTTCCAAGCGCTCTTGGACGGCGTTCGAAATAAATCCATCTATCTCCCGACATTTGCATTGAATGGGATTGGTAAATTAGACAGTGATTATGCCGAGAAAATAAAAATGAAATTTACGGTCAATGTCAAGTATGTAATTTGAGAAATGTTACTTTTTTTCTCCTTCCAAACATGGCATTCGTAAGGACTTACTTGAACGTGAATTCAAGTGTAATCCTCTCGGAATTGTTAATGGACGGGATTTTTATTGCATTACTTGAAACATTCGGCTTTAGTTTTTCTTTATTGTCTTTGGCATAAAATTACGTCTAAAAGGAAAATATTATGTTAATGTTACAGAAATTATAGCGGAAGTCACAGCATGGAAACAATTGGTAAATATTTTATGACAGTAATAGTGAATGCTGTACCTTTGCGAATGACCTTTATAGGTTTTTAAGGTTCATGAAAATGTTCTTTTACCATCATAAGATGCTTTTAAGTTTTTTTGCCACTTACCTGTAAGAAACAAAATTTATAGTTAATGGATTACAGAGTGCATAATATTACAAACTTATATTATTAAATTGTACAGTCAGGAAATTAATTATTTCAAAACTTTCAATTTTTTTAAAAAATTAATGCGACAGAATTAACTTTTACCCTGAACCTTTTTTAGCCTATCATTATGCACCTCTCTCTTGACTAAGGAAATTTGTCCTTTTTTTTTTAGAAGAAAAAAACAACAACTTAGAATAGAAACTGAGTTCCTTGATATTGGCGATTCTTTGATTCCTTGATTAATTATACTCGTAGAATGCATATTACGAGAACAAAAGTTTAATTTTATCTGTAAATTACTCAAATTCTTTAATTTTGAGATTATAAACATATAATAAATTATATTAAGAATCTGTGGTAGACATTTACAAGAAAGTTTTGAAGAGCTACTGCCTTTAAAAACAATAGTTCTTTAGTAGTTGAGTGCAATTCAAGTCTAAAATGCTTTATAATAAACCTTTTAAGACATTAAACCTTTCTAAGACTTTCGATTTCATTGCTTCATTATGGAAGTTTGTACTTGAAATCAGCATGACTTATCTCGAATTCTTTATAGCAAACTTTTTTTTGCCGTTGCATCCAACTGGTTTATCGTTAGTATATTTTTACTTTATACTTCAGGAAATTAATGACAGCCGAGAATCAATTTTTTCTGTCATTTGGAAGTGAAAGAATCTTTCTGTACAGCCTTAAGCGATTTATGTGTCCAAATTTCACATTAGCTTATGAATTTCCAAGTCTCATTCTGTACATCGACATTGATTCATAGTTAGTTTTGCTTTGGTAGTCATTTGCTGCTAAATTAAAATTTGATTGCTGCCGCGTCAAGTTGCCACCGTCAGTGAGGCCAGGATCGATCAACTATGTACACAAGTAAAAGTAAGAAGAGAAAAACAAAGTTTCTCTGCGTGTCGAAACCCAATTAAGTCGTTTTTTTGAAAACCTTGCACTTGTTAAAAACAGTCAATTTTCATCTATGTTTCACTCGATAGATGACATTCATGAAGCTGATAATAATAAACTTATATTTCTCAAGAAGACGTCTTTTGGAGATGGATAAAAGGAACATAACGTTTTGTTTAAGACTTTAGTCTCCTTTGATTATCCTGTTAGCTCTCGCGTTGCTTCTAAGTGCAGCATTAATAAACTATCGGATCAATCTAACCTTGTTCATACTGTTTGCAGTTAAAATGGGGATGTGTTCGTAACAAGTGATTACGAGATATGGTGTTCGTAGCATCGAAAAGGGTTTGTTTTTAGTAAGCCTCATGGCTCACTAGACTGCTGTCTAAATCGCATTCGTTATCACGACGCCTTTCACACCACAAAAATTCTGTCGTAATTTTTCCGGCCGATGAGATCATCTTTGCCTTTTTTTTTTTTTTTTTTTTTTTGGAAAAAAATTCATCGGAAGTAAACTAACGTTTTAATTTTTATCTGATTTTATTCGCATAATGATGAATCCTGGTCTCACTGAAGGTGGGAACTCGACGCGGCAGCAATCAAATTTTAATTTAGCAGCAAATAACTACCAAAGCAAAACTAACTATGAACCAATATCGAATTTGTTTTGGTTCCTTTTAACACATGGAAGAATCCAATGGTAATAACAATTTACTTTAATGACGCCACCTGTCCTCAAATACATGTATTTTCTGAACCCCCCTCGTATTGTATTGATGAGATTTCTTTTGATAACTCTATACAGACTAGGAGTAAAATATCTGCTTTCGTTGCAATATATCTTCTTTACTGTATTTTGGGGTGGCCAAATCTGTTCAGTTACATTATCAGTAAATTTCACAACAGCTCAAAAGTTTCTTAGAATCGTAGCTGCGATACGTTTTACAAGGAACTGGAACTTGAATAAATACATATCTAACTACAGAAAGAGAAGAAATTTATTGACTCTCCGAAATTATCTATGTGTGTTGATACTTAATCCTAGACGTGATAGGTAATACCTATCAAAATTTGCTTCTAATTTATATCTTTTTTCTTTGAAATGTAATAATAAATTCGACTGAGAATGTTTGAACTCTTATTAATCTATAAATTCAATCTAACGAGAGTGTAAAGAACTGTGAGATACAATCTTAACACTCATAAGTTAACAGATAAAAAAATAGTAATTTTTGCAGCTAATGTTTTATTAACTATAAAAATACAAAAAGGTGTTTTTGTCTTTAATGATTAACTTTTTGTAAGATATGGTTGTATATAATATTGTACTTTTCTTTACTCAAAAAAATTCTGCGAATTACAAAATATGGTATTATGTACAGATTTAATGATGCCCTTTTGATAAAGAGAAAATTTCTGGAGCTTTATGGAGGGACCTAACAAGGAACTTGTTTGGACTTGTCAAAACTTTAAGTCAAGTAAATATTTTCCAATGTCTTGAAAAAATAAAAGAAGCCTTGAATAATGCCAATTAATGATAATATCTAAATTATCTAACGCATTTATTCCCTGGAACATGGCCAGATATAAACAGAAATAATGAAAGAATTACAGGATAAAATTACGACCTTACATCTGTTTTTAAAAATTTGTACAATTTAATCAAATTTGATGCCTTTTTCCTTTTACTATTTAAATGTTAATAAAATTGATACATAAAACCAAAAAAAAGTTTTATTAATATTTAGTTTATTTTAAAAAAAATTTACTTTAAATTTTTTCAAAAGCTGTAAGAGAAATTGTATTTTAAAAGCAAAATTTTGCAACGTAGCGTCACAGAAAGTTAGAACATATTCTACCAACGCTGGTCAAACAAGTTGAATATTAATAAAACTTGGTGCACATGCAATCTGTTCTGTATCTAAAAATAATGTCAAGATACTATGTCAACAATTTTTCATTGCATAAATACATGTTGGATAAAAATATTTCTCTTAAGCTACTTCTCCTATGTTACGAATATAGGCATTCTGAGAGTAAATTTTTTCTGTCATTGTCAGAGTAACACTTAACTTCTAATTTTTTTTACTTCAAAAACGAGACTATGAATAAATAGGTAAGAAATGAGGTAAGTCCCAAGTTGATAAGGCTTAGTATATATTAGAAACTCTCCAATTCGTTTCGCAGAAGATTCCTTACGCTCCGATGTCCATTCAAAATGTAATATCAAAAGAGATAATGCTCAGTTCCTAGGTGAAATGATTGAAAATTCAGTATTCTGCCAGGTAAGGAAGACGTATTGAGTGTTGCCGCCGCAGCTGACGATAACTACTATTATAAGCCTCGACATTGACAGAAAGATGTTTTGAATGTCTTGTTGGAGTATGGAAATCCATGCTGCCTTCTCACTTAGCCAATTTTGTTCTGGTTTAACAACTGGTGATTTTGGCCGATTAATTCGTTCGCCAATCATCAACCAGACGTGTTTCATTGGCGATAGATCGGGAAAACAGACAGGCCGAAGTATCAAAGCAATCTGGTGGTAGAAGAAGTCTTGAGCCTTGTGTCGCGCCCTGTCCTGTCGGAATGTGGCCGCAGGCAAGCTCTTTGTAAACTAACACTAGAATTCGAATTTCAGAATTGTTGGAAATTTCGCTGACCAACCAGACAGGTGGCTTTCATGTTTCGATTTATGAATTAATTCATATTGCTTGACATCATAATCATAAATTATTTTATTGTTACGATGTTACAACATATTTAAACAGAGAATAATACTTGCTACTTTGATAGGTCATATATTTCGGAAGGCAGTTACATCACTGAGTTAGAGAGCGTCTCGTATGGCCCGAGGCACCCTCTATTCTCTAGTTTCAACAAGCTCTGCAGGTAAGGGAGGACAATAGGCTCCAAAATCTCAGAAATATAGCGCTGGTTAGCCACTGTACTTCAATGCTTTAAAGGAGGAGGTTGCAGGAGTGGAATGCACAAACATATTTGTCAAGAGAAAAAGTAGTTTCGACATCTTGGAGATTACTTATTAACGTCACATATGGAAGCATTGAGAGGGGTGGGTATTGATGAAGGACCTCGAAACTTTGAATCACAATCAAATGACGAAGCACACACCTTGACGAACTTAAACTATTATATACAGTCGAAATAAAATAATCGTTATGAGAGAAATTGAAATCTTCAAGTACTCATTCAATTTCAATCAAGGTCATTTTTAACTAGCTAACCAACTTGACTGACATATTGTTTGCATGGTAAAATAATGATGGATTTAATGATGAAAACTATTGAAAAATCATGATAGAGTCTTGATACATCTGGCTTTTAACAGCTTGAAATACTCATTAAGTTTGGGAGGCAGATTATCGAAATTAAAGGCTAATTCATTTTTTGAAACTATCTCCTTAACATCCCTCAATTACCTCCACCTAATGAGAACGTAAGAATAATACAACTTAAGCGATCTTTGAGCAAAATACTCATCTGCTAATGTTTATAAAAATAGAAAAGGGGGGGGGTGTATTTCAGGAGAAAAAGATAAATTTAAATTAAAGTGAGAAGGGAGCGAGTGTATAGTTGGAATTCTCAGTATATTTTTATAAAATTAGATTGTATATATTTAAGAAAGACAACTTTTCCCGAAATAAGTTTCATCAAAACTTGCTGTCTTTGGAATATTTGCTTCTCTCTCTGTATTGAGTAATCATGGTTCCGGATTCGCGGTCTGTGTAGTTTTCGTCGAGTCGCAGATTCGAGTCCTGATACCTCTAATGATCAACCGTATAGCGGGGCTTATGCTCGTTAAATCTGATCTAGTTCCCAAATTCTTCTGTTGCAGTAGTGTGGATATTTAGGGGGAGGTGCTAGTTTAGGCGTCTTCTTCGTTACTTGGCCGAGGTTCAAAATTACGGAATCCGTAGCCATTAGCCTTCGTGTTGCTTCTCTCAGTGCGACGTTAATAAATAATCACACTCTATTATTCGCACATATAATCTAGTAAGAAATAGCTAATTAGACGATTTTTTCGTAATATTCTAATATTATGTGTATTTGTTACTTCATTAGTTCGAGAAAAAATAAACAGCTCTCGCTCCATTAGTTTAAGGATTAATTTTTTAATAATATATTACATGTTTTAATTGGATATTATTATTTGTACTTTCAATATTAATATTTATATCAATGTCTTCTCTGAATTAATTTTCAGTAACGTTTTATATGAAACGCTATTGATTCATAACAACAAAGGGATTAAATTTCAATTTAGGGCTTTAAATTATATAACTCAGGACATTCAGGTCATTCTTGTATCATTCTTAAATTCCTTTATAATTGTTCACTTCACTTTTAATCTTTTATCTTTTACGGTGCGTATAAAGTCCATTAAAATCAAAGTTCGACGGTCGAATACATAGAGCGTTAAATAAGAATTCAGCTATCGGTTAATTCTTCAATAGCTAATATAGTCGTGTATATAGGCCATTCATACAAATTTAATATGCAAACATCAAAAGTAATCTTTTTTGGGATTTAAATAGAATTGTTAAATCATACTTTTTTGGAAATTGTAATTTTTATGTTACACTGGATTTTATTTTGTCCTACGTTTACTTAATACATTTATAGAGTAATTGATTCAAATTTTTTTTTTTTTTTTCAGATGCATCAAATATGTAAGATACGAAAAAGATTGTATTCAGATACAAAATTTCTGCATCGAGTCTCGATCTAGCCGTGACTTTAAAGCTATTTTTATGTGATTTCTATGGTTAACATGCATCATAAATCAATTGTAATCGGGATCTTACTAAATCTCGCCCACTCATTAGCATAAATTGATCAGAAGTGTCCCATGCAGAATGAATAAAACCTTTAAAAAATGCAAGGATATTAAGATCCAATCGATGAAATGTCAAGAGTGGAAAAAATTATATGACCGAAACGAGACTCTTTTTAAACACGAATTATTTTAGGAGAAGATTTCTTTTCTCCTTTGTGTTCGCGATCCGACCCGTAAAACGGATGAAGACAATAAAATTCGAATGCTTTATTGAATAAACCGTTTTCCTCTATTAATTCATTTTTATTGATTTATTTCAACAGATGACCTTTGTATTGAGAACAGAAAGGCATTTAAAAATCTTTACTTGATTTGCTGACTTAAAAAGGTTAGGAGAAAGTTATTCTTTTAATTAAAGTTCTCTACGCAGATCAAAAGCAGATTAATCGGCGACTAGCGTAATTCTCAGGAGACACCCAAGACAATTTGGAGAATAAACAAATTGGATTATTATCGATTACGATTTTGAGATTCGATGAGGTAGACATCCCAATTGAATCTTAGCGCAAAGCTGTCTTTGTCTAATGTTAAAAGACGGGAACCAAACCTGGAACATACGCTGAGAAAGAAATATGTTCCAATTTTCTTTCCAACTTCCAATGGACCATAAAAAAAAAAAAATACAAGAGTACAGAACAAGATGAATTCGAAAAACAGGTCAATTGAAAAGTCCCCGGCCTACCATAGTAAATCACATTTTTTTGGCAAAATTAGTTTTTTTTATTCAACATAATTCCCTTCAAGGGTGATACACTGATTATAGCGACCCTCCAACTTTTCGATACCATTTTTGTAGTACGATTTGTCCTTTGCTTCAAAATAGGCCTCAGTTTCGGCGATCACCTCTTCATTAGACGAAAATTTCTTCCCAGCGAGCATTCTTTTGAGAACAGAAATAGTCGCTGCGGGTCAGATCTGGAGAATACGGTGGATGAGGAAGCAATTCATGGATTTTTTCCATCGTTTTCACTGACTTGTGACACGGTGCATTGTCTTGGTGAAGCAGCACTTTCTTTTTCTTCAAATGCGGCCGTTTTTCGGCGATTTCGTCCTTCCAACGGTCCAATAACGCTATGTAATAGTCGCTGTTGATGGTCCTTCCTTTTTCAAGGTAGTCAAAGAAAATTATTCCATGCGCATCCCAATATATAGACGCCATAACCTTGCCAGCCGACTGATGCGTTTTCCCACGCTTTGGAGCGGGTTCATCGTGTGCAGTCCACTCGGATGACTGTCGATTGGACTTCGGAGTGAAATGATGGAGCCATGTTTCATCCATTGTCACATATCGACGCAAAAACTCGGGTTTATTACGCTTGATCCTCTTCAAACACTGCTCCGAATCATCAACTCGTCGTTGTTTTTGGTCAAAAGTGAGCTCGCGCGGCACCCACTTTGCACAGAGCTTTCTCATACCCAAATATTCGTGAATGATATGATGTACACGTTCATTTGATATCTTTAGAGTGCCTGCTATTTCATTCAATTTACGATTATTCAAAACCATTTTGGGGATTTTTTAATATTTTCGTCGGTAACAACCTCTTTTGGTCGTCCACTGGGTCTTCAGTGCTCATTTCACCACGTCTAAACTTAGCATACCAATCCTTGATGGTTGATTTTCCTGGGGCAGTGTCCGGAAACTCGGCATCAAGCCAAGTGTTTGCTTCAACTGTATTTTTTCCCTTCAAAAAGCAATATTTTATCAACACGCGAAATTCCTTTTTATCCATTTTTTTTCACAATAACAAAAGTTGCTTCACTCAAAATGCTATAATTCACAAACTAATGATTCGACAGCTGTCAAATTTATACACGCATCTTTTGAGGGTTAGGGCTAACTAAAAAACCTATGGATTTAATTCTAGTAGCGCCATCTATGTGTCAGGCCGGGGACTTTTCAACATAATCACCGTCAAGGTTCAGGCATTTATCATATCGGTGAACGTGCTTTTCGTTCTCCTCTACAAGGAACGTGGATTCCAATAATGCAGGACAGATTTGAAATTCGTTTTTCGAAGCTCCATCCCTATTCTTTGTTTTAAAGACTCTTCGCAGTCTTGGTAAAAGTCGAGGATAAACAATTCTAAAGTTCTGAATACGTATGAGAATACTAAATAAAAAAGTATCTAAATGATATTAAATTTTAATTTAGCTCACTTAAACTAAATTTTCACATAAATCTTAATCTAATTGTAATTAGCATTGGCTGTTATTATTATTGAATTGTACATCCCACAAAAATATTCGATTACTTCCAGTTAGACAACATACAAAATGACGGCATCTCTATTTCCTATTCTTCCTCGCAAAAATTATGAAAAATTCTATGATAGTACCTCTAAAACAAAAGTTGCAAAAATACTAAAATGTTTTAAGCAATATTAATTTCGATTTAAAAATTATAAAACTCATAAATTTCAACATACTCATAAATAAATTTTAAAATAATGTACTAGTATAGCCTTCTGCTGACATTCAAAAGAAACAAAAAAAAAAAAAAAAAAAAAAAAAAATGAAGTCTATAGAACAAAATTTATTTACTAAGAAAGAATATAAATCTTTAAGAGGACTCTTGAGTTTTTAAAAATTGCCAAAAAATTTTCTTACATTTTATAATATCACATTTTAAGTGGGTTTATAAAACTATTATGATTTATTTTGTAATTAGTAAATAATCATAAAAATAAAGAAATAATAACAATATTAAATGTATGAAAATAAGAGAAAAAAATTAAAGGTTTACTTCAAATAAGTAACAAATTACCTTTAAAAAAATTATTGAAATTATTAAAAATTAACGAAAAATGAAACTTCAAATTCAATATTACTAAATATATTTAAAATATAGATCTGAAAATTAAAATAGTAGAAGGAAATCTTATGTAATATTATTGTGCAAGCCATAGTTTTAAAAAAATCACTTTTCACTTAGATAAATGCTAAATATAATTGACAAAACTAAACAAATTTTAAAAATTTAAACTCATATTCCAATAGTAAATAGTTGTGTCTATACACACACGCACGCAAAAACAAAAGGTTTTAAAGCATCTGTAAAAATGTATGCAGGCAACAATTTTTGAAAACAGGTGAAGTACATGCTTTCGGGAGTAATTCATCGGAACACTTTTTTAAATGTGTTTTGTATGATGATTTCATTGCAAAATATACATAATCCATTCAATCACTCTCTCCATGACTATTACTCTCATAAATCTTCAACTTCACTACACATCAACAACAAAATTGCTTGCATATTTGTACATCTATATAAAAATATTTTTACTTGTGAGTGCGTTATTTTATGATAATTCATTTCCTTCTAAATCTCTAAACAAGCGGTTTGAGGATGAAAGGGTGAGTGAAATTTATCGCACAGCGTTGATTCAGTAGAATTAAAAGCCTTCTTAATGTTTTTGGAATAATTCTTCCCATCATTCATTTAATTGTTGCAAAATGGAATTAAGTAGATTAATATGAAAAAAAATAAACACACATTGATTTTAAATTAAAAATTGCGTACTACATTCCAACCATGCCTCAGTTAAATGCAGTTTTGAGAGAAAAACAATTGAATTTACTAGGCAGAAAAATGAAAATTCGCTTCACTTGCTTTTGTTTCCGTGCACTTTTCAATGTCATTTCCAAGTTTTCTAAGATTATTCTATTCTGCAACAGAGCGCATTGTAATCTGATAGATAAAATTATACATCGCATTTTTTTTTTTTTTTTTTTCTTCTTTTTCATCCGATGACGATAACTGGATTCAAAGTTATTGAAATTCCTTTCTCCTTTGAGCTCAGAATGCAGTTTACGGAATAAAGAAAGCGTCACTTTTCATTCAAATCTATTTAATGCTCTTTGTATTTTCACTCTTTTTCGCAGTATTTTATTTATTTTTTTTTTCTTGTTTCCGAAACAGGGTGTGGGATATTCGCTTCTGAACGAATAGCACTTTCACTTTGAGGAGTTGTTTTCATAAGACTGTTCTTTGTGGAAAAATAAACTTTTATTCTAAAGCGTTTCAGGTTCATATTCTTTCGCTTTTCTTTCAATAGCGTGCATTTATTTGAAGTCAATGTTTTAGCTACATTTCTCTGTTAATGGAATTAAAATTATTTTAAATATACTACAGAATATACAGATCTAATCTTAACGAATCATTCGATTTCAAAATTCCATGTTTTCAAAAATAAACTACACAGAATGATAATTAACACATGGATACAAAGGGAAAATATAAAAGTTTTATATTGTGAACTATAGGTGGCATTCGTATGTTTTTCGCGTAGCCATTTCACGAAAGCTGTTTTTGAGACTTTCACGGAGTTACCTCGCAATTGGATCGGTCGCAGTGGACCAGGTGACTTGATGTTACACAGCTGGCCTCCTAAGTCACCTGATATGGCCCAATGCGATGTGTCCCTTTGGGGATTTGTAAAAAATAAAGCGTATGCACAACTATTGCCCACAAATTTATGTGAACTTAAACAACGAATTTCTGCTGTGGTTCACAATTACCTCTGATACTTTATAACGTGTTTGACAGGAATTTACAAATCGAATCGACATTATACGAGTAAATAAAGGAAGTTATATCGAAAACTTGTTTTAAAAAAAACTTTCATGTTTTCCTTTTACATTCAAGCATTATTTTGTATCGTTTATTTATGAAAATATAACATTTGAAATTGGAATTTGAATAACCTTGTATTTGAATTCAAAGATTTCGCTAAATTACTCTCTGTGCTAATGGTACTGAAATTATTTTACGCTTATCTACAGAACACAAATTTAATGCAAACAAAATAAGTCTTTAGTCGATACAATATCTTTTAGCAGAATTTTAAAATCACATAATGCAACGATTTTAGTAAAATTAAAATTGTTTCTGCTTTCTTAAATATAATTCATTGCAAATATCCACCATGACGAACAAAAATTGCAACAGCAGCATACTTGGCAAAAGATCTTCCTAATTTTTTCGTATAATCGTTAATTAAGTTCATAATTTATAACTGTAAAGCTAACTTAATAAGGATGGTTACAATTTTTTTTTTTTATAATGCAATGATTAATTAATTTTTGCCAATAAATATTGATTGCCAATAATCTAAAGTGCGATTCTGGCTCGATGAAATTCGCATTTCATTTTCAATACTTGAGACGCAGCGCACTGCGTTGCGCCTACGTTTGCGAACTTGGTTCATTTCACCATCTCAGTCGGACCACCGAAACGCAGTTGCAAATTACCGAAAGAAGGAAGGAGAAATTCTTTTTTTTTTCACTGGAACTGAAAGGGCACAGAATTCTCTGCAGGCAATTGACCTTTTGCGAGAGATAACGCAGGGCAGAAGTTAGAGTGGGCCGAGAGCATTATCAGCTTTCGCGCCAGATAACACTGCACGTAATCGAAAATTGCTACTTAAAGATGACCGCAGATCAAGATAGGGCTAACATTTCCTAATGCGCTTTTAAAAAAATGGACAAAAAAACAAAGCTGTTTTTCTCGCCTTTTTGAACTGATATTTAATCGTTATAAAATAACAATTCGTGTAAAACATTAAGTATTTATTTACTGATTGATATGTATGACGGAGAGGCTGCATGTTCCCCAATTAATTTTCTACATTTTCCGTTTATATATATAACTAGCTGATACCAGCCCGCTTCGATGGGAAGACGATAATATTATAATTTGGAACCAATACGTAAAATATTAAGACAATTTTCAATTTTCAAACGATAATGATAATCTAAACTTAAAATTTTAAAAAAAATCATTGTCTGTAATAATGGTTATCCACAACTTCCAAATATATGAGAAAAATAATGAAAAAAATTAGTAAAATATCACCCCATATATATATAATATGGATAAAATTCATTCCACCGTATACACATTACACCTAGTATTGCCAAAGATACAACCTTTTGCCAGAAGATTCATCATATGCTTAACTTTGAAATGAAATACCCTCGCAATGGCATCGTGTCTATCATAAGATTTTTGTCCTTGCCTCAAGAGATCTTTGATTTCTAAACATTTAGGATGGCAAATGACTGCAATCCTAAAAAAAAGTCATTCAAGTCGGGACGTCCAAAATGTCTTATGTATGTCATAGCGTCTTGAGCTCGTTCCTTCATGTAGGGCGCTTCTCCAGTAAACGAAGATTGTCTTGCGAGTGCGCTGCTCCGTAAAAAGTCTCCATTTTAGTACTTTTCAAAATCCCGCTACGTTTTGGAGCTAAATTACACTTTCTCCAACTGTCGGATTCCAAACTCATTTATTTCTTTCGCTAAATATGTACGTTTCCTATTTTCGTCATGCACGAAATTTCACATAATGAGCCCCTTCGCCAAAATCTTGCCAATCCTTCATCAGCGCTTCAATATACAATTATTTGGTATTTTTCCTTTCCGCACGCGCAAATCTCACCAAGTAAACTTAATGGGTGACAATACACAGTATAAATATAAATAAATATATTCCGTTAGGCGTCGGTCATATCATTTTTGGCGATAAAGTCTCCAAAAACCACATAACCGATGGATAAGAGTAGATTAACGGATGAAAATTACATTTTGGATAAGACTTCCGTTATATCCATTCTTAGTGAGCGTCTACGTTGCAAAATGAGCAACTGTGCTAAATTTCAAGTCAATCGGTTGTATAGTTTAGAGATCTCGTGATGAGTCAGTTAGTGGTATTTCGCTTATATATATATATATATATATATATATATATATATATATATATAAATAAGGTGACCATTTTTTTACAATGAAAAGGAGGACGAAAAAATTTAAGAAAAATGTGCTTTGTAAATAAATGAAACATTTTATTAATTCAAACAAAAATACACAAATTATGCTTACATCCCTTTTAATTATTAAATTAAACGAGCGTTTTTCCATTAAATGAATTTTTTTTGTTAATATATCATTTTCTAACAATATATTGGAAATTTCGATGCAAGAAATATCCCTCATAATGTATCTTACGGTAAGTGCTGCAGCTAGAGTATCAACATTCAATCTTGATTTCTCACTTGTCCAAAAACTCTTTCAATTGCTGCATTAGTTACAGGACAGCATCAACAAGAATAACTGAATTTTCATTTAGAATGTGTAAATTTTTGAAAAGGTTAAATATTTTCACCCCTCTTTTATCAATTTCCACATATTGATTTTCCCATTGTTCTAATTTATCAAAATATTAATATACATGCAATCTTCTAATTTCTTCAAACAGACAAATGTTATCGATTTTAATATCAAATATATCTTTCGCTAAAAACTCAACACAATTTTCAATATCTACCCAATTTACTTACGATGAAGTCATAAAACACCAGTGAAAACTCTTATTTCCTGTGATATTTGTTTCACAACATTCTTCGACATATTGAAAACATGTTTGATAGAAATTCTGTACTTCTTTGGTACACTTTACCATTATGCTCGGATTTGATTTCTAGAGTTTGACAACTTTGTTTTTATTTATTAAGTTTTTCTTCTAGTCGAGATTTATATTGAAGGACAAAATCGTTCAAAATAAGACTAACTTCTGTAGCTGAATTATGTTCTCCTTCAATCTTTTGAATCGTTTTGTGGAAAATAGATGCCTGATTATGTACAAAATACATTAATATCTCTGATAATTCAAAATTGAAAAAAAATTCCAGAACTTTTGAACATTTGTCCAAACTTTAAAAATATGAACGGGGAAGCTCAAATAATTCTAAAAACGCGCTCCATAGCAGGTGTTAGAGCGAGCCAACTAACTTTTGAATATCCTAAAAAATTCTTCTATTCAGCATTTGCATAACAGTTTTGCACTATATCTCTGAATAGAGAGATTAATAGATTAGTTTAAAAATATCGAAAAGGAAGACAAGAAAGAGGATGCTTTTCGAAGGACAGAACCCACAAAATGGAGAATTATCCTCCCCAAAAAGAGGACAATTGGTCACCTTATATATACATATATATATATATATACACACACA
>BMAW01048676.1:0-13521 GCA_019974015.1 Nephila pilipes
TCTTATAATTTCTAATATGCATAATCACTGGTTCTGTGGTTTTGATTAATATACTTAAAAAGGCTTATATTGACAATTTTTGTAAGACTGAACTTTGCCTAATTGGAGTTTAAATAAAGGTTTCAAGCAATTTAAATTAAAATATAGTGAATGAATAAAAGTAGCGGTACCATTAATTACCTTCTTACCTTCTACTAAAATCTCTGCATGTAGATTATTTTCTATTTTTATTAAAATGAAGCAAATTATTTATTTTTAAGGGATAGATTATAAATTAAAATTAATTGGACTTTACATATGAAATTATTACTTTTTTTTAACTTAAAGTTCCGTAATGACGACAAAGAAATTAAAATTCTAATTTAATACTTTGAAGGAATAAAAGGAATCAAAATTTAACTTACATGAGAGAATATTACAAGAAATAATCCATTGTAAATTCTTTTTTCAATTATATTTTACTTATTACATTGTGAATGAAAAATATGTATTTTAATTAATTGTAATTTTATGCTTTCGTTACTTATTATTCTTATTTTGTATGCATTGATATATTAAAAAATGTGTTTTTTTAATTCAAAAATTGTGTGGTGTGATATTCATCGGAAACAGATGATTGAAATAATTTTTTTTAATTATTTCAATTTTTTTTAATTATTTTGTTTTAATGAAAATTAATAACAAATAATACGTTTTCGAGACGTTTTATTTAATATTGCGTTATTTTTTAGAAATATATCTTAATTTTGAGTCAATTGCTTATCATTTCAATTTCAAAGTAGTCTTCTAATAGTTATTATTATTTAATAAAATTTATTCTGAACAAAGAACTGCATTATCTCTGTTTTCATATTGAAAATTAAGATATAATAATTTCAAAATACAGTTTATAATGTGGCTCTATCGCAATTTTCTCTTCAACTAACACTATGACGCTTTTATGTATTATTGTTTGAATTGAAAATCTCTCCCAATATATGAAACGTCACTTATATAGATTACAGTTATTGAAGTGTAATGAACATGATTGATGATTTGTATTTATAAGAAAAAAGGATTTAATACTAAAGTTATTTGGTTGGTGATAGATATAAAGGCTGAAGTCATCATTTTGAGACATTTGAATTTAACCTAGGCCGAATGAGGAGTTTTAGAAGTGACATAGAAATGATCTACAAAGGGTCAAATATTCAAACCCTCATGTAATCCTCTATTAAGGACTCGAACCCGAAACCCGATTGGTGTCGTCTAAATAAGTAATAAATTATCATATTAAACGTTAGATTCTGATGCGTATAGGAAAAAGCCATACATACAGTAGACTAGAGATTAACAGTGGATTATACATTGTTCTGAATAAAATATTGTTTTTATAATCGTGTGTGACTTTCTATTCATTCGATTATAGAATTTGAGACTCTTTTAATTGTGAATTAAAATATAAAGTGAAGGTTGTTATAAGGGAATGTTACAAGTTAAAATTATAGGTTGCCTCTTACTTTTGCGTAAATATAATCATATGGGTATAATAGTGACAAATCTTTCTGAGAAAAAATATATGAAAATTGTAGCCTTATTTATATTATTTCTGGTCCTTCTGAATATTTATTTTTAATTATAAAATACAATGAAGCTTTATTGCTATATTGCGATAAATACGTAATAACGTATGGCAACTGTTTTGGCAATTGAAATAAACTATTTCGAAAACTTAGTATAATTTGTGTAAAGATTATTTTTCATAAAGTTTTAAAGACTTAGATACATTTTTAAAATCAAAGAATACTTCCATGATTCTTAGTCTTAACCACACAACTATTAATTAGTTAATATTTTCAGCTCAGGAATGTCAGCTTTAGAAGAAAAATAATTTTAACAATTAATTCCATTTTCGTTGATTAAGACTAACAGGTTTTGAATTATATAATCGTATTAATTATATTCCTTTTCATTTTAAAATTTACTATTGAAAAAAAAAGAAAAGCCTGGAAAATTTAAAATTACAAATGTTACAAATCTCCAATGTATATAATTATCCTCCCAACATTTATTTAAAAATTAGTTTCAGAATATTTTTTTGATTAATAGAAAAACATCAACAGCAGTACTATTAAACCTGATTGATTAATTAGCTTTTTGGGATATAGAGCAACAAAGGCTATTATCCTTTTTAAAGTATTCTTTTAATTCAATAGATATCAAAAGTAATTCAAATTATATAGCTTTTATGAGTCATTTTAGACAGAAATACCTATGTAGCTTCAGGTAATAAAGTAGTAAAAATGCATTACATTTTTTAATAAGAAACCAAAGAAAAATGTTTACCTTCCAATATAAATTGAGCAAACTTCCTGGAAAAAATGAAGACTTAAATCGCAAACTATTTAAAATCATATTGTGTAAATGGAATGAAATGCTTGGAAATTTGATCATGTAAATTATTTATTGTTGCAATCAGCACAAGAAAGATGTTGACAAAACTACATATTTTATTTAAAATATATTTTATCTTTATATATATTACGCAAAAATATATATTAGACAAAATATTCATATAAAAATCAAACAAGTAATATACATATTTTACATATTCATAAAATTTTCTTCCATTTTATAAATACCTCTGTAAATTTAAATGTTTACAAAAGATTAAGATTGAGAAATTGCGCAATATGTCTGCAATAAAATACAAATAATAAAAATAGTCTCGAACAACTACAAACTTAACTCTATTGAGTACTCTATACATACTGAATATATTATATTTATATCACTTGTTTCTAACAGATAAATACAAATGATAAGTTTAAATAATACAATAGCATTAAACCAGAAACATATGAATATTTCACGATGCTTAAATTTTATTCTAAGAATTTTCATAAGGAAAAGGGAGAGAGAAAATTTCCTTTTAGTTGCACGGATGATTTTGACAAGCACTGTAAGTAAGTATAGTTCAAGAAATATGCACGTTAACAAGCACAATCATTAAAATTCGCATTTATCCGAAATAAACACCAAGTAATTGCTCTTTTATGAAGATATTAACAATATACTGTGGAGATAACTGATAAACATCTGTAACAGGTAAGAACTACATTCAGAAATTAATTTGAAAATATCACTTAATCTATCCGATATACTGCGAACCACATGCTTAACTGAAATGCAGCTATTCATTTTGCACAAAATTTCAATGATGATGACCATGGTGATGATGATGATCATGATGTCCATGATGATGGTGATCATGGTGTTCGTGATGGTCATGATGGTGATGATGATCGTGGTGTTCGTGATGGTCGTGATGATGATCGTGATGATGATGATCATGGTGATCATGATGATGTTTGGGATCAGTAGCAATTGTACTGGAAATACATTGGAGAACAACGATAAAAGACATAATTATTAAGACAGCAGTGATGGATTTCATATTTCTTGGTGTAAGGAAAGAGAGAATAATTGAGAAAACAGTTTTGAACTGTTACAATCGAATAGATGTTTGGGAATGTATTTTCTTAGCAAAGGAGATGGCTTTATATAACTACAAAATCAAGGTATTGCAAAATACTAGAGTTGTATGAGCCAGATATTGATGCGGGTCATTACTTGTTAACAAGGAATTTTTAATTAATTGTTACTTAAAAAAGCTGCCTTGAATACTAACTTCAAAAAGAATATATATTATTATCGTGTGCTAAATTCTCAGACACAATGAATGTTTAATTTTAATCTATCGTTTTCTTTTTTTCTTTTGTATTTTATTGTGTAAAAATGCAACTTTTCAAGCAGAAACGAATTTTAAAATCCATTGATTATTTTTTCTGTATGCGAGATAAAGAAGATTCAGAGCTTAGTAAGCTTCAGTGAACTGAATAATGTATTAAGCAATTCATTCACATCAAATTTGGAAAACAAGATTTTGTTCTATCAATTAATGTATCAAATCAAATAAAAAACTATTTAAATTCGTAGACGAAAAGTAATTTCATATATATAAAAATTTATTTTGCATTTCCAATCATTAAAGTGAATAAATTTTCTAATTTCTTAATATCAGAATTTAGCAAATTTTTCGTTTTTGTAATTTATATGTCCGTAGAATATTCAGAAAAAAAATGCTTCAATAATGTAATGTTCCAATTAAAGGAAAAGTTTGGAAAAGATTTGACATTTCTTTCGGAGTTATTACCACTCTATTTTCAGATCCAATGAAGGAAATCATAAGATTTTTTTTCTTCGAGATCTATTGATTATTTATTGATGCATTGCATGTACTGAAATGTATTAAAAGTAGATCTATTGTATTAATCAGAAAATGATACTCAATTTATTTCCTCTGAGATAGACGATAAAATTAGAGATTGAAAACTAATAAAAATTCCAGAACAGATGTAGTAAAAGTATAATATTTTAAAATTAAAACCTATAAAATGGAAACATCAAAGACAACTTCGAATCAATTTAATACTTAGGTACAGCAAAAATCAAATCAAATATTAAAGTAATTAATTTTCCCTTATTTCGGTTAAATCTCAATAACTTTTTCTTTTCATTAACTCAAATGTTTTCCTTTCATTCTTTTTATTTCTTGTATAGTTTATTAATAAATATTGTACGATTCTATTATTGAACGTTTTTGTTTCATTCAAGTTTGATCCTTTTTTTCTGTTGACTGTATTAATTTTTAATTAACTTAAAAAATGTTCAAATTTTACTCATATTTAAAATTAATAACTTCATTTTAATCTATACTTATTATCTAGTTCTTATATTTATGCCAAAAATAAAACATTTCTTTTCAGTATTTTAGTGTTTTTATTCCTAATCAAGTTTTATATTAAGAATCGCCATAGAGAATGAAATCGCATGAGCTTAAAAATTCTTTTTTTTTTTTATTGAAGTTTCAAAAACGATCAGAATAAAAAAAAAAATTACAATGATGAAAAATATTTTTCCATAAAATTTACCAAGATTTGAGCATGAAACTATTTTCGTATGAAATTTAACTACAGAAGATCATATATCCTTTTGAGACCAAAGACCATATTCTTTGAGCTATTTCCCCCCTAATTTGAGATAAATCATGTAAAAAGTAATACAAAGCAGTATATACAGCCATTTCATTTAATTTAAAAACAGATACAAAATTTTTGGCCTGTCCATTACAATGGACATTGGGTCTTAATCTAGTAAAAATATGTGTTACTGATTAAATATAAAACATAATTTCATTATTCATATATATAAAATTGTATATTAGCTATTTTTAATTTTAAAAATTATGTAAAAGTATAATAAAACTGAATTCAAACTGCTGACAAACCTTCAATTGTTGCTTTCTTCTTGTCCGCCATTTTTAAATGCTTTTGGAACAAGAATCCTTCTAAATAATTTCAAGTTTTGTTAAATAGATGACAGTACTGAACTGTCCAATATAATGGGGTGCTTATTTCTTAGGATATGAAACTGTAAATTCTTTCTATGCATGTAATGTAAAAATGTCCAATAGAATGGTCATTGAAGAGGATATTCGAACAGATAATTTTGGGATTGAGGATCAGATAATCAAGTAAAATTATTATAAATAGTATTGCTAAATATATTTAGATATGTTAATCGATTACTTGTAATAAATACATTAAGGCATATGGCTTCGATAAATATTGCAATTTGTAATGATGGATTGTTTGCGTTCTTCTAATATAATTACCCTAGTTTACTCTTCGTAATTTTAACTAGAAAAATAAAATATCTACCCAATCAAATGCAACGTGATTACACAAATTAGTTTAATTAAAGAAGTATGATAAAATGATCGTGAAAAGCGAATACATAAGATATGCCGAAATTAGTAGGAAAAAAAGCAGTAGTGAGTAGGAATTGAATAGAACGCAGAAATTACTTATATGCGTTGTGGGATATCTAATTTAAAATGACTGGAACGAAAATCCGGCTCTGTCTTGTAGAAGATTACCTTCGCCGTAGCTTCATAATAATCTGCCCGGAACCGAGTATCGGGCTAAGTTGGATATTTAATACTTACGTACAACTTGTTGAGCGACCGTGAACTGATCGAGAACACTTTTTTAAAGCATAATTGTGATTAGACTCATAACATGTGTCTGATTTACTTGATTGAAAATTGATATACTTGTGCTTAGAATTTAAATTATAGAGTTTATATTTTAAGATGACGGAAAAGTTTAGTAACAAAGTAGGATTACAATTTTTAATATTATTACTATATATATCAAGAAATAGTTTGCATTTTCCCTCAGAATTATTCTCACAATTTCCTAGTTTAATTCAAAAATAAGTTTTACGTTTTTATTTTTGTTTTAATTAATTTGTTTTATAAAGGGCAATATGCTGATGGCGGATTTTTTCAATATTTTAAATTAAGGATAATGATGATACCCAAGTTGGCATTTTACGCATTTGGTATATACTCTATATCTCACGAGGATGACTTTGTGTCCCAGTTAGTCTCAATCAGCAGCAGTTTTCATTATTCTATCGTACGATGAAGTCTTTAATATGAAATCAATCGGCAATAAGTTCGTTATTTTACTACTCAGAAGACTGTAGTTGCCAAAAAGAAGAAGCAAGTCGATTAATTGGTTGATTCCGAATTAAATTTTTCACCAATGTTAAGTGACAAAGACGACACTTGATCTTCCTCTGATTCCAAACTCAGCGAACATTAAGATTCTGCATTATTTAATGTGCAACACTTTCTTCTGTGTAAAATAATCTAGATGTTTCTTACTAGATGGTCCATCCCACAACTACGACGTGGTATGGAAGTTAGAAGAGGGGGTACCATCTCAGGTGTCGTCCTCGTCCCTTGATCAAGGTTCATAATTATGAGGTCCGTTACCAATAGCCCTCATGTTGCTTCTAGCGTGGTGTTAATAAAACCAACCAACCATCCACAACTATGTGATTGGATACTGTCGATTTTGACCAGATATAGATTATGTTAGATAATCGTATTGATTAAATTATGGAGAAATTATTAATTCTTTTCTAATGGACATATACTTCATTCTTAATTTAAATACATTTAGTAAATATCTTTTAATATTCCCTACGAAATGATTGTTCTATTTGCCTCCATTATTTGTATCGAAATGATATTGCTATTTGCATAGGTTATTTGAATTGAAATGATAGTTTCATTTCATAGAAACAATGTTTTCCCCTACTCTACCATTAATTTTAAGACGTAAGTATAATTTATAATGTACGGAGCAAAAATATGAATGTGATATGTATTTATTTAACTTTTATCTTACATTTATTACTTTTTGTTTGATTTTTGAAATTATTTATTGCTTCATGAGCCGCATTAATGAATTCTCCTATTCAAGGAATAAATTCCGTATTTTGAAATTGAAGAACTTCCTCTTTTATGTGTGGCAGTTTTATTTCCTTCAAAAAGCTGAATAGTACATCCCGTAATCTTGTTTCAAAGTAAAAAAAAATAAACCTCTTTTAATGTTCTGGTACTTAATGCGGTGAAGGAAATATAAATAGCTTGAAGAAGTTGGTCAGTGTTGGTAAACTCAATTTGATATTATAATGCTTCGATGTCATTAAAGAATAGTAAATCCAATATATTAAAGTCAGAGCTTTAGGGAGGTTGACAAGACAATTCGATAATACATCCATCTTTATAACTTTTAGTGACTACCATGGATCACTAGAAAAGCAAAAGGTCTTTGTGTTGTTTTGTTGCAAAATTATCTTTATATTGTTATTGTTAACAGGTCATAATATTTTAATAAAAGGGATTATTTAAGTTTCTTAATAGTTCCTGTATGTTAGAACTTGTAGAATCTCATTTCCATCTCTCCACCTTAAATTGCGTTTTTCCCTATAACTGTATAAAAATGAATAAATATAAATCAACATACAATATCAAAATACTATTTTAAAGAAGTAGAAGATAATGTACTCAAAATCACTCTCCCCACTTCTCTCCCGTAATCATTAGATTTAGGGGACAGAAGGGGATAAATAATTTAATTTTAAGGTACAATAATTTTTTTGATGCGGTGGTAATATTATTTAAGAGTAAAATTTATTTGAGTTCTGTTTGTAAAATAAATATTCATAATTATTGGATAATTTTAGATTAAATCTGAAATGGTTAAGACCGACGTTCAAGTGCGATGCCTCATGGAATGGAATATATGTAGGATTTTCCATCTAGTTAATTATTAAACAATTAATTTTTATTTTTTCAAACTACTGTAAAACCAGTTCCTCCGATACTTAGTAGATGCCACCACGAATCAGAGTCCTGTGATAAGCTCATGCAGCGCCACCTATTCGAGAACAAAAACTGAGTGACACTTCGTTTTCGCTCCCTCTCTTTCCCCCACTTTTCCGTTTCTCTTCTCCTTCGCATTACCCGCGTCGGAAGTAAACTTCAAACGTCCGAGCGCGTTCTAGCGCCCTTCGCTAATATGGGTTAAATGAGACAGCCATCTATCTTTATCAGACGAACTGGTCAACTTGTCATATCATAGTGTAAATACTTTTCACTCTTCATCATCTCTCCTAAAAAACAAGTAAAGGTACTGCGAGCCTCATCCTTGAATATCAACAACAACAACACTTGGAATCCGGTAATGGAATTACCCCCCCCCCCCTAGACAACCAGCCCTTTGCGTAAGAGCAAACCATCGTAGATTCGGGATGAACAATCTCCATCACCCCAATGTCTACATATATATTTTAGGATTTTTTTTTTCGTCCTCTATTCTCGTTGAATTAATTCTCTTATTGCCGACCAAAGTCTCGTGACTTTACTCACAAGACTTTAGCAACCTTCTGCTGTGAGGTTTTGAGTAATTGTTTTTTAAAACCGCACTGAGTAGTATAAACCTATTAACTAACGAACCTCGTAATTTTGAGCCACGGTTAAGTGACAAAGACGACACCTGAGCTGGAATCTCCTCTCCAAGTTTTCACATCACGCCATTGGAAGATTTGGGACCTCTTTCAGATTTCACATGCATAAGCCCCGCTAAATGTTGGGTCCTTTGTGGCATCAGGTCTCGAACCCAAGACTTGACGAAAACATCACCGAATACCATTCCTCGACCATGAGAGCAAGGCTGCCGCAACCACCCTGTAAGACAAACGCGGAGAGTTCTTGAGAGAGTTTATGAACAGATAACAGAAAAAAAAAATTAAAACATTGAGAATTTTTATTTTTTAATTCTGAAGAGCGAAACCGTATCAAAAAATTATTGCTCAAATTATTAATTGTAATATATTTAGCATTGAAAAAAGGGCAGGGAAGACAGAACATAAAATGGTGTTTAACTTCATCACCTTTCTAACTTTGACCTTTTTATTACTGAAAGCTATTATTTACAAATCTATTAAAAACGTATATTTTGCTGAAAGTTATTTAAAGAACTAAATCATTAAGAGTAAATCTAATTCGAAACGCATTATTTCAAATTGGAATGAAAGGTTTTATGCCTCAAATCCCACATTCTACATGCGAGATATTTTAAATAGAATATACTTAAATCGGTATATATAACACAAACATTGAAGAAAGAGAGAAACACAGAAAACTGTTATAAATATTTTTGAGGAAACAATTCCGAGATTAAAATTTGGAAAGTGAAATATCAACTCTATTAGAACCTCCAAAGTAAAATAAATGTCTTTATACGGCAGAAAGCTTTTTCAATATTTTAAAAAGAGCCTCCATATCCCCCTCTCCAGTAAAACTTTTCAACAAATGCTTTGATAAATAAGTATGTCAAAATTGACCTATTTTACCGCTCAAAAGAATGAATTTTTTTTTTACTTGTCATGAAATGTGAGGGATTTGTTAAAATCTTAAATGTATTGAAAAATGTAGATTATTTCAGTTTAACATGGTTATTTTTCTTTCCACATTACTTAGTTTTAAGTGACAATTAAAAACAGAAAATTCGAATGATAATGGGGAAATTAATTTTAAAATATTATTTTTCATTCATTGAAGAATTAATTATTTTTATTTATTTCTTATAACTGCTTAAAAATTTCCAGCATTTTTAATTAATATAAATTTTCTTGTTTTGGTTAATAATTTATACTTTTATTTTCGCTTAATTTAATAACTTCGAGAAGGACATTTATACAATTACTCTTCTGATTAATTGTCAAAAGATTTTAATTCATGTTAAAAGTTAAATAAAAGGTGTTTGTTAATATTTGAGCCTTTTTATGTGAAATTAAATATTTATGATAACTTTCGGACAGAAAAATTAGGATCTATAGAAAATTTGGTTATCTGACAGCAAAATTTGAAATCTCAGATTTTCTAGGTTTTGTGAAAAACGCCGTATTGATTTCTAAAAAAAATATAAAAAAGTAGTTCAGGTATCCTCTAAAACTCAAGGACTGGATCATAGACAATGATGAAAAAAGAATAAAATTTTAAATTGAAAACTGGGATGTTGGGAAAGAAGGCCTAATTTTAATTTTTAAGTCAATAATAATAGTCTTTCTCCAGACATTGCGGTAGTATTAAAATTATTTTAATAATCCTCACGTTTAAATCAAAGCAAATTTATTTGTTAATAACCCCTGACATTATCACAATCATCCCAAAATTATTAATGTTTGAAATTTTATTTACTCTGAAAAACAAACAAAATATTAGATTTTCATCTAATTATAGTCCAAAATTGATATATTTACTACTTATTACAAATCGAAACATTTTTTAAAGTACCCAAAACTGTTGACCTTTGTAAGATAATAAACAGAAAACATAATTAAAATTATTACGAATATTAATTTTCGGGGAATAAAGAAATATTTACATTAGGAATCAGCCTATTTTGGGCACAATCACTAACATTAAAAATCAGAATTAATAATATTTTTAATAATTAGAGTTAAAATTTTATTTTAGTCTACTTTTAAAAAGTAGTTAAGGAGCAACTAGTTTGGTTTTATCGAGAAACTTAATAAAAATAAATAAGGAAAACTACATCAAATTGCTAATAAGCTACAGATATTAGAAAAAAAATTAAGATTTAAATCTTGTTAATACCGTTTAATTTAAAAATTATATGATGGAAGGAAATAAGTAAACCTCACCTCACCCAAACACACACACACGCACAATTTTTTTTAATTTCAAAAAATGCCCATTATAAATATCTGTTTTGCCTCTAAATGCCTATTCTACCCTTTGTAAGTTTATAAGTGATGGAAATATGAGAATTTTCATCGCAATCATTAAATATGCCAAAAGTTATTTGAGAAGATCGAGTCTCTTTCCACTAATTTCAAGTTTTCCTGGCTCAACTAAATATTCCATTCTAACTATTCATTTCAGAATTAAGTAATTATATTATACATCCATTTACATAATGATTCATAGTTATAAAAAAAACCTTCTTTTGTAAACTCATTATTCTTAATTCTTGTAATATCTTAATGAATTCTTGAATTTGAAATTTTTTGACAGCTGTTATCTCTTTTGTACGTTCAGTAAGAAGAGAAAAAAAGGGTTATTTGAAAATTTTCAGCTGTACATGTTAAGAATATCATTTGCCTTATCAACTTTATTTTGAAAATTGTTTTTCTCAGCGCTCTATAGTTTTGTTTTTCTTGTTATAAAAGGGGGGAAGTCATTCAAAAAACAATTATAATATTTTATAAAAAATCATAAAGCCCGAGTGTGAATATAAGTATATTTAAATTTTTAAAAAGAAAAATTAGTTAGACAAAATATTTAAATATATGTGTTAAATATGTAGTTTTTGCGCTTATTAGTAAAAAAAGGTCCTAAAGGTCATTGTCAATGACTGGCCACGTTTTTTAAATCAAATATTTTCAATAATGTGGATAAAGAAAGAGCTTTTGCACATTAAATTCGTTGGTATCTCATAGAAGTGCTGCGACGGCGGGGTATTGAAAATAGAGAAGGAAATTGTCTAATCAGATGTTCTGAAGGAAATGCGTCACAAATCAATCGCAAATTTTTTTTTGTCAAAAATACAAATTCAACTGAGAAAATTTAAATCTCTCTAGTTGTGTATTTGTGTTTTTTAAAAAAAACAATTTGAAGAATATTTTATAAAAAGGACATAATTTTTAAAGTTACACAATTTAGGTTTCGCCTAATAAAGAACTAATAACGAAAACATAAAGGATACATTAATAATCCATTTAAGTAAAATACAAGAATTTTGACAGGGAGGGAAAGTTATGCATGAGACATTTTAATTTTTAAAAATTTAGCTTTCATTTTAGTTTATTCTCTTCTCTTTATTCCTTTTTTTTAAATCTATGAATTGGTTTAGGAGTGTTGATAAAATGTAATGGTTTCACTGAAAAATTGAATACCTTTATTTCCTTTTTTAATTTCTAAGTTTTGGAAACTTCTGATAAGCTTTAGACTGAAATTTTTTTTTTAATTTTTTTCATTTCTGAGGCTTAGAAACTTTTCAGAATTTAAGAACATGTCTTCTATCAGAGTGATACTTACGTTTATTGTTAAGAAAAAACTAACAGAAAGGCTTAAAAGTTTTATTAATCTTTTAGGTTTCATGTAAAATATCAGATTAGAAGCTTTAATATTCTATTTGTTCAATATTGAAATCATAATCAATTAAAATGAACAGTAATCAAAATAACAATTATTTAAAAAGGAATTTTTCTCTTTATTTCAAACCTCAGATTACATATTCTTTTTTAAAAGCAAGTTTTTGAATTACAAAGTCAAAAAAGGGCATATTCAAGCATTTTAAAAAAAAAGCGAATGTAAAAATGCGAATAAATCAAACTCTTCAATGCTTAACCATTAAGCTCTGAATGAACATGAGATTATAATACAAAATTAAACTCAAATCATTACAAATACAAAAAAAAAAAATATGAAAATATGTTATACAACAGAAGATCAACTTTCTTTGGATTTTATGATAATAAAAGCCTATCAGTTTCATTAATACTTTGTAGAAAAAATTAATTATAAAAAATATAAAATATACAGGCTTTTATCTAGAGATTGTCACAAAATGGACATTTCCATGAATACATTATAGAATATGTGTAATGACCATTTTAATGATTAAGTCATAGCTTACAGTAGACTTAGCAGTAAAATAAAGAACATAAGCATGCAAATCTTCTTAAAAAAAGAAATAGATAAAATAACTACATGATACATGTGAAATAAGTACTCAATAATAAATCATGAGTGTATTTCATATATATAAGTACTATCTATCACCCCCAAATTAAACGTTTACTTATCTTTTAACATGTTAGAACAACAAAAATGAAACAATTTTAAAAACTGCTTGAACACTTTGTGACGCATTCGTAACTGAAAATAAATATGCTTGTGTAGGAAGATTCCATGCTCATTATTCCATTTAATGATGATGCTCATGATGATGGTGATCGTGATGATCGTGGCCATGATGGTCATGGAGATGGTGATCATGATGGTCATGGTGATGATGGTGATCATGATGA
>BMAW01048679.1:0-10788 GCA_019974015.1 Nephila pilipes
TAAGTAAACAAAATTGCTAAAATCTTGACTAAATTTTATTAACAGCATTGTAAATATATAAGATCCCATATCGCATTTCTGATATAGAAAATTTCAATATATTTTAACTATTAGGTGAACTTAAAAAAAAACTACTTGATTGAAAGCACAGATGGAAAATGTATTTATTTTAAACAAATTGTGCGTAACAACGAAATCACAAATACACTTTAATCTATTTTAGTTTTCAGTTGTTTAGTAGTCAGCATTTCTGTTACTTTCATAAGGTAACTGAGACACCAAAATGCTTCAAATTTGGCATTTTTTAATTTTGATTTTAAAAAATAGAGGGCGCTTTTCTGAATGCAAAGATGTATCATTTATAGGAATTGGATAAATAGAACCTTCAAAAAATTGAATTTTAAAATTGTAAACAAAAGTGCCACGCCCCCTTTTAAAAAGGGGGCGTGGCACTATTTTGTGATATGATTTTAAAACGCAATCATTTTTCTATTTTTGAAATTAATTTTACAGTTTTAAGTTTCACGTTAACATGTTCTGTTAACTGTGACTTTCACTGCATTAAAACTTGTGTTTACATTTTACTGTACACTGTTTTGCTTGATAATCTCGTTTTGTATTTTGAAAATTTATTTTCTCAACCAGTTCATTTACTTGTATATTTTTTTTTAATTCTTGATTTTTGTCGTTCGTTTAAACTATGCCTCGAACAAAATCGTTTGGGAAACGTAGATGCTATTTCATACCAAAACAAAAAGCTGAAGAAATATTGGATGCCAAAACTAATAATGCCTCTACTTCAAAAAAGAAAATTGAAAGTGCTGCAATAACTGTAAGCGATGCTGATTTCGATGATCGCAGTATCGTGAATATTATTATTCAGATGAATATTATTTCTCAATTATTAAAGAATATAGCTAAATGCAAATTCTGTAATCAATTAGATTCACTTGTCATTAGTGAAGATTCTGGATCTCGCAGAGGATTGAGTGTGAATTTAGTTTTACAGTGCATTTACTGTGGGCAAGCTACTAGCGCAATGTCATCTGATATGACAAATGGATTTGATGACATTAATATTAGATTGGCCTATGGTATGCGCTGTATAGGAAAAGGTAACAGTGCAGCGAAGACATTTTGTGCAATTATGAATTTACCACCACCTCCTGCAAAATTTGAACGTTATAATGATATACTCTTGCGTAGCCTGATAAAAGTGAGTAACGAATCAATGAGAAATGCTGTAGAAGATACTGTGAAGAAAAATAACAGCAACAGGGATATCACAGCAGCTTTTGATGGTAGTTGGCAGAAGCGCGGCCACACATCCTTGAATGGAGTCGTATCTGCTACATGTCTAGAGACTGGAAAAGTCTTAGATTTCGAATGCCTTAGTAAATATTGCTTCAAATGTAAAAATAAAAATAATAAAGACCACACGTGCGAGAAAAATTTTGAAGGTTTCAGTGGGGGAATGGAATCAGATGGTATTTTAAAAATATTTCAACGTTCTGAAAGATTGAGTAATGTTAGGTATGTGAATTACCTTGGAGATGGGGATTCCAAAGCCTTCAACACAATATCGAAAGCAAAAGTTTACGGAGATGATGTAGAGGTAAAAAAATTGGAATGCATTGGACACGTGCAGAAGCGAATGGGTGGTAGATTGCGAGCTTTGAGAAGTACCATGAAATCTCGTAAGCTTTCTGATGGCAAAAGTATTACTGGCCGCGGAAGGCTTACAGATAATGAAATTCTTCTTTTACAAAGATATTATGGATTAGCTATTCGTCGAAACATAAGACGTCCCATATCTGATATGGTAAAAGCTGTATGGGCAGTTTATTTCCATAAACTATCTACAGATGCTAACCCGCAGCATGGATTATGCCCGTCTAGCTCAGATACATGGTGTGGGTATAATAAAGCTTTAATGTTGGGAAAGACTTATTCCCATAAACATTCACTTCCTGAATCTGTGCTTCTTGCCATAAAGCCTATATTCAAATCTTTAAGTGATAAGAAATTGTTAGAGAGGTGTATTCATGGTAAAACTCAAAACCCTAATGAAAGTTTCAACCATTGTATATGGGAACGTTTACCAAAAACAACATTTATGAGCATAACAACAATTAAAATAGGTGTAATGGATGCGGTAATATCCTTCAATGATGGTGCTCAAAGTAGGTTGAAGGTATTAGCAGAAATGGGAGTAAAGCCTGGCTATTATATGAGAAAGGCATTACGAAACATTGACAATAAAAGAGTTTGCGAAGCAGAAATAATAATTCAGAAAGCTTCTAAAGAAGCTAGAATTAAAAACAAAATTCAAAAGCATAAGCAAAATAATTTGGAGCAATCTATTCAGTTAGATTATAGTGCTGGATTATTTTAGAAATTGCAGACAATATAATTATTCGTGTTTCCTCGAAATCAGATTTTATGGAGGTAGGATAAGATTCAGGTACATTTTTCTTCAAATATATTTATGTTGTATGCATTATAAAATATAAATCTTTCTTGTAGAAGTAATATAAGTTAAAATATTGATAGGTACATGTGTAAAACATTTGTATTTTGTGTGGAAGATTATGTGAATTGTCGATGACATAAATATGAAGTAAACATAGTTATTCAAATTGCTTCTAAATAAACTAGAATTTAAAATTCCAATATAATTAATTGATAAAATGATGTAGAAGTATCCAATTATACATAATAGAGGGCTGGATTGCATTAAAAAATAATATATTATAAATTATAGGGAAAAATATCTTTATTTGAGTTTTTCTCAAAATGTGTTTTTTCAGGATTCTGGTACACTTTTCTCAAATTCTACTTTATCTATAAAGCTCAAAATTTGCACATTATGAAATGAATCTATTTTCTACAGGGTGAACTTAATGTTTTTGTAATAAATGCTACCAAATTTTAGATATAGCAAAATATTTGTGTAAAAATTGTAGCAAATTTGAATCATAAATTTTAAAAAATTTTAAATTTTAATAAATTTAATTTTTGAAATTTTCAGGAAGTTCAGTATATAGAATGGTATGTTTTTTAGTACTCTACAAATTTTTAAAGCTGTAAATGCAGTAGAATTTATGTGAGATGTACCTAAAGGCAAGTACATAGCTTAATATTGTAAACAGGGCTATTGTTTATTATTTGCTCATACATAATTATTTAAGCTTGTAAATATATTTTTCTTTATATACACAGGTACATAAATATATAGATATTCCATTGTAAAAATTTGATTTCAATAGCTTTTAATTTAGAAAAGTTAGGATCCTTTAAACATAGCTTAAAATCAGCTCCTTTTTTCTTGTCGAAGGTGTCTCAGTTACGTGACGAGGACTACACCTAAGCTGGTATCTCCCCTTCCAAACTTCCATACCACTCTAAAGAGAAGGACTTGGTACCTCGACAATATTTAATGTACATCATCCCGCTTCACGGCGAGTCTTTAGTGGCACCAGGGCTGAAACTCTTTCTCGACGAAAACAACCCCGGCCGCTTGTCCGTGCCATGACCACAAGACTATCAAGGTCACTAAGAATCTAATAAGGAGCCACTTTAATTCATCTATTAAATATTCAGATCACATTTAAAAAACTTAAATTAAATATTCTTAAGAACTTATAAGTTACATATCCTAAACTTCCAGCTTCTTATCATGTTAATTTCAAAATTATTCACTTCTAAATAATCTTAGAGTGTAGAAGTGTTAGTAAAGCGGGAAAATTTAAGTACTCTGTAATTGTAGTGGAATGAGGAATATAAAATATTTCTAACTGTTATGAGTTTTGATTTCCTGATATCATAGATTCTGAAAATTTCGAAGCATAATGGGAAGATTTCTTAGAAAAATGAACATAAAAGATTTATTGTAATGAATATAGTAGTATCAAGAATATTAAAATTATATTAGAGTATTAGATTTCCTAATAGATCTCATACATATTGAATATCAAACTTGTTATGTATAATTTAAGACGTTTTTTTTTTAATTAAAGTTATCAGACGGTAATAATTTTTGTCCCATTAATGAATCAAAAATGAAGAATTGTGTATTTATAGGAAAGAAAAAAAAGGGTCTCCAACTTTTGATTTATTCAGAAAACTGGCCATGATGAGCCAAGATGTTGAATATCCTCTCTGGTAGTTCTTGTGGCTCAATAACAGAGATGACGGAAATTAGTAAATGATGACGCTTTTCCAACTTAAGGGGACTTAGTACCTTACGAAATCAAAAGTAGAACATTTTGACAAACTTTTTTCAATTCTTCATAAAACAACAAGTTTTACTCATTTCAGTATGAAACTTTGCCAGTTTGTGTAATAAAGTGCGTAGTTTAAAATATTGGGTCAAGTTTTGCTATTAAATTAATATATTTTCTTATACAACATGAAATATGCGTACAAAAATTTGAAAAATAAATTAGCTTACCTTACGTTACCCACAAGATAACTTTTGAAAGATGTACAGTAGAACCATAATTCTTATACCAAATTAAAGCTAAATAATGACCTTATTCTGTAAACCTCAAATTTTAAATTTACCTTACATTAAAATAAATTGAAAAATTAAAAAAATTTATCAAGTTTGTATTTAGTAACTTTTTTGTCATGTATCATGTTATAAAATAAAATCTAATCATCCTATTAACAAAATTGAGGTTCACAGAATAAAGATTTACAAGTACAACACTCATGTAAAATTTTAAAGCTCTGCATGCAAAAGATTTTTTTTTAATCCAGTGGGAAAGTGTGAAAATAGCAAACTGAGAAAAAGAGGTTTGTTTACATTGCATTACATAGAACAAGCCACTTTAGACATTTACATTTTTTGTTGCACAGGGCGTAATAATTGTCGGATTTTGACGCGGTTTGTTTTAAACTGCTCCTAACATTCAGTACTATTTTTTAAAATCAAATTTGAAAAATCGAACTTTTGAAGGTACAGAGGTACTAAGTCCCCTTAAAGCCATGTTCATTTTTCCCCTTGAATTAATGAGTTTCAACTCATTCGTTTGATCAATAAAATGTGACACATTTAATAATATTTTCTTTCAATATTAGAAGTCTCTAAACTTCTTCATGATATGTAATGATCTAGTTTTCTATTTTTTTTTCTTTTGATAGAAACTAATTTGCTATAGTCGGAGTTTATTCAAAATTACTATTGAGTTGTTCGGAAAGTAATTTCGTTTTTTCCCGACAGAGGATTTAATTTTATTTTTTTGCACCCAACTTCACATTCAAGCCGTATAATTTTTATATGCTTTGAGAGCTCATATAGCAAGGCTTGTGTGTGAAAAATTCCAATTAATTCTACGCAGTAGTTTTTGGTTGGTGCCCTTTTAAATATGGAGAGCAATAAGCAGCATTTTCGACATATCTTACTGTTTTACTACAGAAAGGGTAAAAATGCTGTTCAAAGCAGAAAGAAATTGACCGATGTGTATGGAGAAGGTGCACTGCGAAAAACGGGTATGCAAAATCGAGTAGAAAGTGCTCACTTTTGAATACTTCACATACTCAAAATGGCTCCGATCCCAACGTATTCAAATTTGAGATTCGCACATACTCATTTTTAGTAACAAGCACATACTCAGAATGGCAACTTCACGTTCTCACTTTTGAATACGTCACATACTCAAAATAGTTCCTATCCCAACATACTCATATTTGAGTCTCGCACATACTCATTTTTGTACGTACTCAAAATGGAAACTTCACATACTCATTTCTGAATATAATCTTGTATCAATTATGAGTGTGGAATAGCAAAATGAGTGTCATGTATTTATTTGTGAATCTGTTACTGCATCAAATATGAGAATCAAACAATCCAGTGAGTATGTTTTGAATTTATTTTCCGATACTGTTGTTGTATCGAAAATGAATTTTAAACAGAAAAATATACATCAATTAAAATTTTCAGGGAAATAAATAAGCGCTCCTTTATTTGCAAGTATCATTTTCTTCATCTTATATATTATTTTATACTTTATGAAGTTTTTGTTACAAAACTTCCGATTCAATTCGATTGAATCGAAGTTGGAGGGGGCCTGGTGAACTTTAACTTTCTTTTGGCGATAAATCGCTAATGTGGTTACCATGCAGGTTTGTTTATGGTAACCCTATAAAATCTGTAAAAGGGGATTCGACGTCAACGTCATTCTGGTACTTCATTTGCCTTCCAGGCACGACGCAATCTTTTTTTCTCTCTTTCGGAAGCTCCAAGTTTGTAGTGACTGTAGGGTTTAATGGCGCAAGAGCCAAAGTAGGCTATGCTGCGCCAAACACTAGTTAAAATCTATTTAAAAAGTAACAGCTTTAAAAAACGCAAGACAAACACAAATAACACACAAAAGATAAAAAGTTAAAAAATCAAATGTGGTGTAAAAGACCAATATGTCGTAAAAAAGCAAATAAATTATGGTGCGGGTTTTCCCCCACCAAGTCAGATAGATTTAAAACAGATGAATGAAAAAAAGTCCGGCGATGATGATCAAACACCGGACAGTCAATTAAAATGTGATGAATAGAGTAAGGGACATGACAGGAAGGACACTTGGGAGCATCTTCTCCAAACAAAAGATGTTTGTGTGTAAAACGAGTATGTCCAATGCGAAGGCGAGTCAGTCTGACATCGGCTCTTCGCATTGGAAAAACAGGCCATTCTCCAATTATCGGCTTCACCGAGTGTAATTTGTTGTTAATTTGAAGATTCCACGATTCCTGCCATGTCTGATGAATGAAGCTCCGAGTCTGAAACACCCGCTTTGGCGCCATCTCAAAAAAATCGCCAAGGGGATCCATCAAAGTTCGATTTTACCGAAAATAATTTTAATGCAAATTAAAGTAAGAAGTCACTAAGCTACGATTACGATGTAATATGAATACAGACAAAAAAAAACACCTGCAAAGCACAAATAACTACTCACAGAAAATCATTTTCAAATCATAAATCAATAACATTTCAACAACATTTTTATATCTTATTTAAAAGAATCTTTCTGTAGTTGTGAGCGAGTCACTGGGAAAAAAAACGTTAACAAACACAGACGCAAAAATGAGTATGCGTACATACTCATTTTAATATTCCTGTATTCTACCGCGTGTAGCGTGGTAAATACGAAATATAGTTCGAAATATTAAAGCAAACCATATTTGTTTTTGAAACCCACTTTGTAAAATACGTAGTCAGTATATAAAAGGAACTTTTATAGTCCTTATATCTGTAATAATTTTTTGAGAATGCTGATTTCCCATTTTTTTTTTTTTTTTTTTTTTTTTTTTTGATTTTGAATACTTGTAATGTTCACATTCGATAAAGGTATACGCTCAAATCTGATACAAACATACTCATTTCAAAATGAGTACGTCTAGGTATTCATTTTTGAGTATTTCTTTTTTCTCCGTGTGTGTTGACAGTACGCCAGTGCCAGAACTGGTTCGCTAAATTTCGATCCGGCAATTTTGATGTCGAAGATGCACCACGTTCAGGAAGGCCGGTTGAAGCTGATAAAGACGCGATAAAGGCATTAGTTGATGCGAACCGGCGAATAACAACACGTGAGATCGGATTGAGGTTAAATTTATCAAATTCAACAGTTTATGACCACTTGAAAGGCCTGGGATTATCCTCGGAGCTCGATGTATGGGTTCCCCATGTTCTCAGAGAGAGAAATCTGTGTAGCCGCATTGACGTCTGCGATTCGCTTCTCAAACGTCACGAAAATTATCCGTTTTTGAAGCGCATCATCACTGGAGACGAAAAATGGGTTGTATACAACAACCTCAAACGCAAGAGGTCATGGAGTATAAAAGATGAACCAGCTCAAACTATTTCCAAAGCCGATATTCACCAAAAAAAGGTGATGCTGTCTGTTTGGTGGGATTTTAAAGGAATCGTTTTTTTTTAGCTTTTACCGGATAACACAACGGTTAATTCGGAAGTCTACTGTCATCAGCTGGACAAACTGAATGATGCACTTCAACAGAAAAGGTCAGAACTAATCAACAGGAAAGGTGTAGTGTTTCACCAAGACAGCGCGAGACCTCACACAAGTTTGGTCACTCGCCAAAAGATTTTACAGCTTGAATGGGATACAATGCCACACCCACCATATTCTCCAGACCTGGCACCATCGGATTATTATTTGTTTCGGTCACTCCAAAATTTTTTAGACGGTAAAACCTTCACCTCAAATGAGGAAGTCAAAAACCACCTCGATCAGTTTTTTGCCAGCAAAGACCAAAAATTTTATGAGCGTGGAATTATGCTACTACCAGAAAGATGGCAAAAGGTGTTGGACCAGAACGACCAATATATAATTTAATAATGTATTTGTTTATTATACGAAAACTGTCTTTCATTTCCACAAAAAAAAAAAAACGAAATTACTTTCCGAACAACCCAATATTATGAAACATATTTTTAATGTTCTTCGGAGGGTCATGTGAACTTATGGAAAGAATAACTGTGGAAATGAAAGGAATAATAAATTAATGTCAAGATAAGGCAACATAAAAACTATTTTTGACTTGTGGTCTTCTTTAAACAATGAATTTGAACTGATCTACCTAAAATAGATCAAAATTGTACATGCAATTTTTTTGTTCATCTGAACATTTCCGTTTGTCTATTTTTAACCTACGAAATAAAAAATTCGTTAGACTCTATTTAAATTATAATTTCGAACCACAGTCAAATGACGAGATCGACACTTGAACTGGCAACCGACTCTCCATATACATGCTGCGCTAACATGAGAATAATGTTCACTGATAAATTTAATGCGCGTCAGAAAACGAACGTATTATCTTTTGGTTTTGAGAATCCTTCATTCTACGATTAGCTAATATGTTCTAAAATTACACGATCCTTGTTTGTATGCCAAAAAAGAAACCAAATTATTAAAGCCAAAAAAAGTCAAATATATATATATATGTGTGTGTGTGTGCGTGTGCGTGTGTGTGTGCGTGCGTGTGTGTGCGTGCATCCCGAAATAAAAATGATATCCTCATAACTTTTTAAGACTTTTGTAAACTCTTTTCCTATTGCTCGCTAAATGAATAATATATTGGGTTGGCAACTAAGTAATTGCGGATTTCACTCATAGATGGCTTCAGTTGAATTTTTAGGTTTGCAGACGTAGTACAAATGTAAAACACATTTTGTTATTTGATAGTTGGCAATTCAGCTGTCAATCAGTAAAAAAAGTTTTTTGATCGGTTGCGTAGTTTTCGCTTAGCCTTCGTTGAAGAATGGAAAATCAAAAGGAACATTTTCGTCATATTTTGCTTTTTTATTTCCGCAAAGGGAAAAACGCATCGCAAGCTCATAAAAAGTTATGTGATGCTTATGGTGACGAAGCCTTAAAAGAACGGCAGTGTCAAAATTGGTTTGCCAAATTTCGTTCTGGTGATTTTTCATTCCAAGATGAAAAACGCTCTGGTCGTCCAGTTGAAGTTGATGACGCCCAAATCAAAGCAATAATCGATTCGGATCGTCACAGTACAACACGTGAGATGGCAGAGAAGCTTCATGTATCACATACATGCATTGAAAGTCACTTAAAACAACTTGGCTATGTTCAAAACTCGATATATGGGCTCCTCACGAACTGAAAGAAACGCATTTAATGCAACGCATTAACAGCTGCGATTTGCTAAAGAAACGTAATGAAAATGATCCATTTTTAAAACGACTGATAATTGGCGATGAAAAATGGGTTGTTTACAACAATATCAAGCGGAAAAGATCGTGGAGCAGGCCAGGTGAACTCACTCAAACAACATCAAAAGCTGATATTCATCAAAAGAAGGTTTTGTTATCAGTTTGGTGGGATTACAAAGGAATTGTCAACTTTGAACTCTTACCACCCAACCGAACGATCAATTCTGATGTCTACATTGAACAACTAACGAAATTAAACAATGGAGTTGAAAAAAAGTGGCTCGAATTGACAAATCGAAAAGGTGTTGTATTCCATCATGACAATGCAAGGCCACACACATTTTTGGTCACTCGGCAAAAATTATTGGAGCTTGGTTGGGATGTTTTGCCACATCCACCATATAGTCCTGATCTTGCACCATATGACTACTTTTTATTTCGATCTTTACAAAACTCCTTGAATGGTAAAAATTTCAATAATGATGATGATGTCAAATCGTACCTGATTCAGTTATTTGCTAATAAAAACCAGAAGTTTTATGAACGTGGGATTATGATGCTGCCTGAAAGATGGCAAAAGGTCATTGATCAAAAAGGGCAATACATTACAGAATAAAGTTATTTAGTTCCATGAAAAAATTGTCTTTGATTTTCTAAAAAAAATCCGCAATTACTTAGTTGCCAACCCAATACATGGAATTGATTGCCCTGAAAATCATTTTATTAGAGAAATGTACAAAGCCGATGAAGATTTTGATTCCAGCAAATATTTTGATTTCGTAAGAAACATTCCAAGAGAACATTAGTATCACATCACATTAAATCAAAAACAAAATTGTGAGTACCCAGATCCTCAGAAAGATGATCAACACTCCAGGACTCTTACTTAATTCGGCCTTTCAGATAACGAAATACGGAGTACCCGTAATCGAAAGAATAATTTGAAATCATTCTGTTGGTCCGGGAAAATAACATGCCTTATTCAAACAGTTCCTGGAACGAACTCAAAATACATCCGCTGCACAATATCATTTTCAAATAACTTTTTAACAAAGCAATGACAAATAAATACGTGTTTAGAATGTTCTTCAGAC
>BMAW01048689.1:0-29973 GCA_019974015.1 Nephila pilipes
ACACACACACACACACACACACACACAAATAAAAAGCGTCTCTTTTGTGTGAGGAAAAACATTTCTTTATTTTCCTTTGAAATCGTATCACCTCATCCTTTCTAATTTATTTGACGCTGCGCATGATTTATGGATTCCAACATTTCAAATAATTTGTTTAACGATTAAGGTTTAGTTGGCGTAAAAGAGTTATCGATTGCTGTATTTGGAGAATCAAAACTGCTTTGTCTTGGTATTCAGAAAATTGATGAAAATATTGATGCACAGAGTGTAAATAATTAGGGGCTTAATATATCAATGTTACTCGATAAAGTACGTTTTTATCTCTTTGAATAGATATTTTTAAGTATAGAGTGGATTATTTTTTTTTCATGAGTTAGATAACATCAGAATATTTAATATGAAGGAATATGCGATTCCTCTCTGAAGCAGATTTTATTTATTACCGACTATTTTCAGAACATTTTTTGGTCATATTATTTTTGGTAATTAAGCGGATGAATGTTTCCGTTTCTGTGAGATAATTTTATTGAATTTATCGTAATACAGTGGATGTTTAATTAATGGGAAAACAAATAATTGAAATGCCTTTGAAAATTACTGATATGAAACATTTCCATTTTTTAACAGAGTAATTATCCTTTTCAAGTGGCTCGGAGATCAATTTGGTGATTGCTTTGTACTGTCTGCAACGGTTTAGTTGTTTTTAAAAACATATCAATGGATTTTCTTAAAAATACATTCATTGATTTTATGGTAAACAATTCTGTAAGTTTATATAAAAGAAGAAATTAGCTGAAAGGTATACAGTGTGCTTTAAAAAAAACCGAATCAATTTTAGTATAAATCGTCTCTGTAAATATATAGAGGAAAATGTTTTTTTTTTATTATCAATGAATTTCGTGTGATATTTATATGCAATGATGCATATAAATATCACACTTGGAAGTAACTCGAGGGAAATTGGCATAGGACTTCCTAATTTTGAACTTAAGTCAAATGATGTGGACCAGTGAGAATGCCGTTACTTCTTTCTCCAAACTTCCGCCCCACACTAACTGAATGATTTGAGTCCTGTCATATTTACAGTACATTAATCGGTACATCTTCGTTGTCATTAGAACTCGAAACCATAATTGTACGGAAATTAACGCCATCCATCAGTTTACGATCATTGATTATTTGTGCGTTGCGGTCAAATTTAGACGAAATAAAAATTGTTTGATGCTACAAAGAAACCCGAAAACTCCAACTTTTCAATAACTGTGATTTCAAAATTTATCTTTTTCACATTCATATCTATTTTTTTAAAAGAGATACAAAGGCATTCCTTTATCCAACATTTCATAAAAATAATCAATATATAATTCTTATACTTCTTTATCAGATCATGCAATATTGATATTACTTACTTCTTTATAAATGCTTTAATACTCTTCCTTGGACAATGGTCTTCTTTAAAGAATACTTTAATATTATGTGAATAAAGCGCGTGATGAATCAATTCATACATGAAAAATGATGCTAAATATTTGAGCATCCAAACATGGTATTATTTAAGGTTTTATATACTAAATAAAATCAAAATTTACTTTTGGAAAATTTGCGAAATGCTTTTAGTATCTAATTATTAAGAGTATAAAAATAAATTATGATGCAAAGAAATTATTTTTCTAGATATTATTTCAGGATTCATAAAAGTGACGAGTAGATTAAGAAAATAAATTATGTGTAGGAAAACATTATTTTTCAGAGTTTAGTGTTTGCATTTGTAGAGTAAGATACATTATTTTACGTGAAAGAATTATGTATTACAAAAAGGTTATTACATAGAAATAATGAGTTGTTTGTTGGGTAAGTTATAGCGCATGCCTGAAATAAAAGAAAAATATTAATAATATTTTCAAAAGTAAAATTATATATTAATTTTATAAGTTTGAGGCGGCTAAACTAAGTTACCTAGGTAATTATCGATAAATTAGATATATATATATATATATATATATATATATATATTAATTTTTATTAATTAGGGAATTTAAGACTATAAAATGCAATTACTTGAGTTCCTCGAGTGTTCAAAATTTCGGCTGAATTAGACGTTGCTAAGTGTAAGCCCCGCCGCTTTACCCTGATTATCTGTTAGTGTTTTAGCATACCACAGTAATGTATTGTCATCGGAAATTATGTATGTATATACAATGCTTCAATACAATCGGATAAGAAATGGTAAAAATTCGAGTACATAAAGGAAGTTCTCTCAAAGTCCGTCACAGCTGGAGCATAGCATAGTATTTGTTGTAATATCATTGGAGGTATATATATGCGAAATTTGAGCTTTTTAAATAAACAGGATATATTAAATTATAATTTCATCCATTATTAACTTTTGAAGTTTGATACAACAAAAATCAGTGAAAGTTGGTGTTTTGTATTGGCTTAAAGAATTGCCTTCAAGTAATTGTGTCGTTAAAAATGGCTGTGTATTCATTGGTCTCAAAATAGTCTTTTCTCTTATTTTTTGAACCAAAATTTTGGAAAGGAAATATCATAGAATACTTTTCTTAATGACCTTTCTTCCACATGTGTCGTTACATTCCTATAATGAAATTACAATGATGCATAAATTTATCACTTAATAAATAACTTTTTCTGTATTTTAGAACTTTATGGCTAGAATATTTATCACACAGTGTTTTCCAACAGATAATCTTTCTTGACTCTTTCTTTTGTGCTCTCAATACATATTGTCTTATCATTTACGATTAACAACTTGTCTTACTGATCCATAGTTCTTTGAGGTATGGAACATTCCTTAACCATAGATTGAAAACACATATAGATTCTAATTAAACTAAGTAAAATTCTAATATGTTATTTTAAAGAATAAACTTACATACTAAAATGATTCATTTTTCCTTAATTTTTTTTAAATAAAATCACTAGAAAACATTGTATTCTACCAAGTTGTTTTCTTAATGTTTTTCATTGATTTTGGAGATATTTATAAAAATTATAAGAGATTTTTCTTTTAATGCTTTTCTGAATATATAAAACGCCCTTTAAAAAAGCGAATTTCTTATAGAAATTATATAACAAGCAACATCCAATAAATTAACTAATTGGAAGTATAGAAACTATATAATTTCAGGTGATGGCCAACTTAGAAGTATGACTAATGTATAGGTTTCGACAAAATGTCCTTTACCTCTGGCTGTACTAATTAACACACATCTTTATATTTTCTCAAAGTAAATAATTTTAACCGGAAAAGTATGTTATGGCTTTTTTGAACTAATTTTGCATTTTAATGCAGTTGATTATTCTCTAAGCAATTATTTTTCGTTTATTAATTAATTATGTTTTTAATAAATACATGAATAGTCTACTATTCGCATCAATATGTAACATTCAGAAAACATTCACCTCCTGATTGATAATAGAATACGTTTGTTCTAATACGAGTAATTCCAGAGTATTCTGGGCCCGAGGTTAAGAATTTGGACTGTTACGCCCAGAATTTATCGTTTGCCTTCCAGAATCCTATAAAATATTTAATCGTAACTTTGATTTGGGTAGCCTAGAGAGCTTTTGTTTTTGCTAACTATATTCTTATGAATAAAAATTATGAGTGTAATTTTTTATCGGTATTTGTTTGAACATTTTTATACAAATTTCATATAGTAGTAAATTGAATCTGTATTACACATTTTAATTTTCTCGTTTATTTTAAATTTTATAAATCATACTTCAAGAACAACAACAACAACAACAACAAAAAAAAAAAAAAAAAAAACCACGATTAAAGAGATCGGAAACCATATTTCATTCACTTATACACTGGTGTGCAAAACTGAAGTAACAGATGTTTTTTGTCGTAACTCCACGAGAAATCAACTGAGAAACATGAAATTCAGAAATAAGAGACAGCATTTTGTACATAAGCGATGACGAAAGTAAAGTTGCACACAAATGAATGTAACGCATATAGTATGGAATCAAACACAAAAAGCGCTTGATTGAAATCATAGTATCGTTACACATGATTGGCTGTCCAAGAGGAAGAACAACGAGCAGATGTTACTTAATATTGGATATGCCTCTCCTTTATTGCAATAGTTGCTTCACACCGTCACTCCTTACTCAGCACAAGATTGTCCAACAGTTCTTGAGGTCAGAGTACAAATTCTTCAATCAGCCTCTGTTTCAGTTGTTGGGTGTTCCCCGGAGGATGTAATCGTTTTTCAAGGCGTCTCCCCAAAGCATTCCACATATATTCTATGGAACTTAAATCGGGGAGAACATTGGCCAATCCATTCGAATGATATTTTCACTTTCCAGGAGTTGCTGAACATCAGCAATCTGGTGTGGGTGTGCATTATCATCCAAAAAAATATGTCTGGTCTAATAGCACCTCGGAATAGACGCACATGGGGAAGGATCACCTCCTTATAATAGCGATTTCCGGTTACAGAACCTCCGTCGAAAACGTGGAGCTCAGTTCTACCGTTCAGTATGATGCCTACCCAGATGAAAACTCCAGGAACACCGTAACCATCTTTTCCGTTATATCACTGGTATAAAACCGTGTTCCCACCTCTCTCCAAATCAACTGGAGTTGAGAATCGCTTGTGGCACTGAAGCGACTCTCACTCATAAAGAGGATACGACTCCATTGATGAGATACCCAGTTTTTATGTTCCTTACACCACTCTAAGCGGTTCCGCCGATGGCCAACTTACAAAGAGATGCAGCGTTCAGGACGGTGGGTGAAAAGGCTACATTTGTGAAGGTTTCTGGCCGCAGTAAACTGCAACACTTGTCGCTCTGTAGCTGCACTGAGTTGCTCAACGATGACGTTTGCTGACTGGTATCGGGCTATGTAGGTTGATATATGGATATGTAGAACGATATATCCATCACCCACTGCAGTTATTTTCCTAGAGCGTCCACCACCATCCATTCTAACAGCTGTACCTATAGTTTGGAAGGTTTTCCAAGTGTGCGAAACAACACTTTTGTTGATACCGAACTCTTCAGCTACATTGGTCAAATTACGCTCCTTTTCTCACTTTCCGATCATTCTCCCAAGTGTGAAGTCGTCCAGGCGATATCTTCTAAATGGATCTAAGTCAGGTCTTCTACATGGGGTGATTTGGTTCATCGTAACTATAATTTGTAAGAAAACCTAATTAATTTTTATAACATTTTCCATAATTCTAATGATTGCTAAAATGCAATTTTAAAAAGATATTATTTTCCTTTCTTTTTTTTTATCTTGTTAAATTGTAATCTGATAATCACTTATACGAATTTCTTATACAGAAATATGTTTGATCATTGATAAATATATTAATTCCTTTTACCAAATCAAATTAAATAAATAAATCTTTTTTGTGAAGAATTCAATGTTAAAAATTAAAACACATTATGTTTTATGTGTCACATTATGTGTGTATTCAGCAAAGAAAAACGCTGGTTTATTTTTCTGCTAATTAAGTTTTAATTACTATATTGTATTTAAAACTAATTGGTCGGTTTATATAGGAGTATATACCATATTCTAGTACAAAATATACGAAATACACTAAAAGCATTCGAATTTCTTATAATATAAATCCAAGTTGTATTTTTTTTTATCTAAAAATCACGTAAAATAACATAAGAGTCCTTAAAGTAGCTTTCAATAAATTTGTAACAGGACTCATTTATTTAAAAGTATATTTCAAGCAAATAAATCATCTGTCAATTAATGCTTGTGTAGTATTTCATAATCTTACAGACAGAACAGATTTCAGCTCACGTTTATAGACATGTCATTCACTCCAAATGCAACATGATTTATTTCAGATCTTATAGTTTTTAATGTACAAAAGCTTTTAGTAACTCTAAAAGAAAGAAATCAAAGTTTCTTAAATCCGGAAACCTAGGCGACTAAGCAACCAATCCATCATGCCCAATCTATTATTGACTAAATGACACTCTTCCGTGGCATGCATATGAACAATCCCTCGTGGTCCGTCCTCACTAAGACTGTCTCTTATAAGGACCTATGTTTACAAAACTTATGGTGCACATACTAAAGCAGAACATGGTATATGTGTTTGTGGGAATCATATTCAATACAATGATTGAGCTCATCGAGTACTGACATAGGCTTGGTTTTTGTTTATTGATGGCTCATGGCTTAACTCAGTAAACATTGACTTAATAACTCAGTAAACATAGACGTATGTATAATGGAACTGAAATGCTGAGATTAAATAATTTTTTTTTAAAAAAAATTTATTGTTCTAAATGAGCTATAACACACACACACACACACACACACACATATATATATATATATATAAAATACGTATCAAGAAATTAGAAAACTTAAATTTTTTTTTAAATACTAAAATGGATAAAAATATATTGAATCTTGTAACAGGCCTTAGAATTTTTCGCAATGTTAGTCTAGAATTATAGGCCTAATTATATCCATCAACTATATATATTATTATAAATGATTATATAACACCAAAAATATAAATTAAAAAAATTATGGAAACTAAGTCCAAAAAAATTAAATTAAACAAAAAGCTCAAAAAGAAAAAAATATTTAAAGCTAAAAGCTGAAAAAATTGAAAACTTAAATTAAAAGAGAACAATCAAGATTTCTCAAGCAAAACACTGCATGAGTATTAATATTACATTCATTAATGCAAAGAAATGGAAGCAAATTTATTATTTACATAGTATAAACAAATTAAATCTGGATAAAATATTTACTAGTATTAAATACTCATTTATACTAAAATTCAAAAAATGAGTCAAAATCATAAAAATGATAAAAAATCATAAAAGAGGAGTCAAAAATCAACTACGTAAATAATTTTATATTGTCTTCCTACATTGAAAAACTATTTTTAAGCATCGCCAAAATGCAAACACTTAACTGTAAAAACAATTCTTAAATGTTGCCAGAAGGCTCACACTTAACTCTAGAAATAACCTATCATAAATCATAAGCAAGCATAAGTTACTAAGAATATTGAAAGAAAAATTACGACTAAGAACTTCCGAAATCAGAAATTTAAAAAGAGAAATTCTAAGAGAGATGTAAATAACTTGTAAGAAGATTTAAATATAGAAAAGAACATAATATTACAAACCCATTTATCACACTATATCACAACTAAATCTAAAAAAAAAATTTGTAACGCATTTAAATAATAAAATTAAAATAATTAAAATTAAAATTAAAAAATAAAATAAAGAAAAATTTAAGGAATTAAAAAATTAATAAAAGTAAAAAACAAAAAAAAAAATGAAAATTAAGAAAATATAAATAATTAGGAAAAAAAAGGAAAAAAATTTAAAAAAATATAAACAACTTTGAAAAAAATCCTTATTAAAAATCGTCAAAAAATCAAAAATTATATATTTAACCAATTTTGTTATTTTTTTTAAAAAAGTTCTCCTTAAAAATTCATTGGATAACCAGCTTTAGCTTATTTTTAAAAGAAATTTTTAAAATTATTTTGAATATTTGGAGGCACATTATTTCTAAGTAAAAATTATGCAAAATGTTTCTAAACTGATTTAAATTTAAATTGCCTTAAAGAATACAGCTTAATTAATAAGGAAACAATAATTATCTCTCTTGTTATATATGTTACTAATAATTTATAATTGTTATCATATTATTCTTAATCTCAGAATTAACTTCTAAAAATTAGTTTCATCTGAATTTCCATTTGTTTAAATCAAATTCTAATAAGAAGGATAAATAGATAATCACTTTTAATGTTTGGGTTAAGATTAACATGAAAATTGTAAGACTATCAATATATCTAAAATTTCTTAAATTCTTTTTTTTCGAAAAATTTATATTTATAAAAATGTAAATAACTTTTAGGAAGGCTATTACTAGATGAACCATCTGGCGGTATACCTTTAATTTAGTTTTAAATCTTACCCATATAACCAATATAATTATCTCTTTAGAATAGACTAAAAGCAAATTTAAAATTCTCGTAAGAAACAGATTAACTTATAGTCAAGTTTTTAAAATTATCTAAAACGATTTTTCTTAAATTTCAATGTGTATTGTGAATTCTCAATTAATCTTCAAAGTCACAACTGTAATTAGTTTAAATCCTTTTATCTTTCATATAATTAATATTATCATAATTATATTTAATGATAATAGTCTTATACAAATTCATTATAGTATTTTGTAACATTTTACCAGCTTTAGTGATGCAAATATTGAAACCAATAAATATGTACAGTTCTAAATTTAAAAGGTACTTTTTGAAATTTATAAGTTAAAAATACATGATGAAATTTAACTATATTCTTTATATAAACTAATTTATGCATAAGGCTATAGAAATACGTGTTTGCAATAATTTAATTGAAAAAAATAATTTACTTTCCTAACTTTTTTCATTATCTAACTCACAGGGAAGAGTGAATTCTTATTTTCTGATACAATTCCAAATTATCCTTTAATTTATGCGATCACGCGCTCATAATATCGGCTAAATCAACGCTTCCCAGTCTCTCAGCCTGTTAGGTTAATCCCTACTAGACTATTCGGCTTCAGCAGAAATCTCATCCAATCCCAAGTGAGTAACACAAAATATAAATAAATTCCTTCATTTAAATACGAAACACAGTAAAATTCTCTCTTTTTCTGCTTGTGGCTTCGGCCATTGGCCGAAGCCACACTGTCATCTCCTCAAAATATGCATTCTGTAACTCACATAATCTGTCGACGTGTTCATCTGTATGAAATATTGCCTCTCTCATAAAAAAAGAATGAATAGAATTTGATTAGAATTGATGTAGTTATATTACTGCTATGACTTCTGACGTCCTTTCTACTCAACCATTTTTTGTCTTTTTTTTCAATATTTTCACGTCTGGACCACAGTTAAATCTTGTTTGGCGCCGCATAGCCACATCTGGCTCTTGCGCAAATAACCTTTATAATCACTCACTCACTCGCTCACAACCCTTTCTACTCATCCCTAAAAACATATTTACACTATAATTTAAGTGTATATATATATAACAAAACACAAATAGTTCATAACAACAACATATCAAAATATTTCACAAAGAACAATTTTAAAAAAAAAAGAAGACTAACACAAAATAAATACTATTAATAAATAAAAGACTAAATATTTAAGAAACTCATTAAAAACAAATTAATACTCAAGAAAATTAGATAATAGCTTTTTTTTAAAATAATATTAAACAATCTAAAACTAAAAACCAAGAATCTTTTAAAGGACATGAAACTTTATAAGGGGAAGCCTAAATAAAGTAAAGCAAAAATTTAGATTAAAAGAAATGATGAAATTATTATTGTTCTAAACTTTGGAATGGAATAATAAATTTTTCTACTGATATATACTATCTTCAATTTTAAGTTTAACTATACGACTTCAGATATTATTGTTAAATTGGTATCCTCAATAACTTGGTGGACATGGTCGCCGCTTCCCGACCGGTGTTATTTTCTTCGAATTATGGGTTCGAGCCCTTACGCCACTAACCCCCCGTCGTGTAGAGGGGTAGATGCACGTTGAATCTGCAGGATTTCCAAATCCTTCCTTGGAATGGTGTGGAAATTGGGAGAAGGAGGTGCAAGCTCAAATATTATCCTCGTCACTTGACTCAAGCTCAAAATTACAAGGTCCATTGCGAATAAATCTCGTGTTGCTTATTAGTTCAAGGTTCATTAACAATTATTTAATTGTTGAATTCGTTTCATTAAATAACTTAATAATTTACAATGAATTTTATTTGTGTTAAATAATGTAATCACAAGAATAAAAAAAAAATACTTCTTCGTACTTCATAACTACAAGGCGAATATAATTCCTCCCATTTCATATTTCGTTATTACGTTAAATTGAAAATCCCGTCTTGAATAGAAACAATTTGCTTTCCAATGTATTATTCCAAGACAGAAAGAATTAAGGCAGAATATGTTTATTTAGAATTGAATTTAATTTCAAAAACATACCTTCAGCAATTCAACTCGCCGTTTCGAAAGAGCAACTTCTTAAGAGCTTTTTGTTTCTGAAAGGACTCATAAGCCTCATCGATCAGAGCTGTGGTATTGCTGTCAAAACAAGGCGTAAATGCCAAATGCATCTTGTTTTCGTCGTCTTGTTACAGCGTTATTAAAGTTCTAACAAGACACGTAATTTGTTTCCATTCATTAAAATAGCATTTGGAGCTTTAGAACCACACCTACTCTCATGTGAATGATTTCCTTCAGTCTGCTTTTGAAGTTTCTATAAGGGTTTACAAAGAGGCTATTTTTACGAATTATCGTATTTCTAATAAATTAAGTAGTTGATTTTAGAGATTCGTACATAAACTGATTAAAGGCCAGAATTTTGGCAACTGCATTTTTCTGTTTAATTATTGTATTGCTAAAATATTTATATAAGATATTAATTATATTTTTAGAATCAAGCATAAAATTATTAACGATTCATTCTCTTTAGATTACAAATTTTTTAATGACTGACACACTAAGAGTCTAGGAAGATAATTTAAATTCATTTTCATACAATAACTGCATAGCCTAAATAATGTGGTCACTTATTCATAGTGGGCATAGTCTTAGGCTCGAGGGTGTCGTTGTTTCCTTTGAGTTATGGGTTAGAGTTCTGATGCCACTGAAAATTGGGCCTTATAACGGCGATGATGCATGTTATTTAGGTTCGAGGTCCTAAGTCATCCCGTTGACTTGGTGTGGAAGGTTCCGACTCTGATATAATCCCAATAACTGCACCAAGGTTCAGAATTACGAGTGCCGTCCCCAATAGCTCTTATATAGCTTCTCAGTGTGATGTTAATAAACAATCACTCACATTGTGACATTGGGCTATTCGCGGTTTCTCTTCACTATCCTTGGGGACTTTCAATTGAGATTGATTGCTTTCGCTAAACAACCTTTGCCCAACCAAAAATGAAACGTGATGAAGAATGTAATATGCAAAGCAGTTAGGAATGAAGTGAAGCGGTTAAATTAAGAAGTATATAAACTCCATCTGAAGGAGTAGAGAAAGAGAGGAGAAGGAGGATCAGAGAGGCGTTGTAACGAGAGGAGGTGGAATCTAAATGCTATAGTATTGAAAGGCTGATTTAAGGATTAGAGTTGGGGTTCGAGTGTAAACCACTCGGATTGAGAATTGTTCTAGTGTTTTCAGCAGTTGTTCCAGATTCAGACTTGCAGTTGGTAAGAAGCTGTTAGATTATTATTGGTGGGTTGAATTAAAGTGTTAATAAACTTGACCTGGAGAGCTATATTATTATTGTCTTAGTGGATATATATTAATAAATGTTGAAAGTGGTTTTGGTGGTTCTGTAATTATTGGTGTCATATTGTTTAATATTAGATATTAGTGATGGCACAAGATAACATCCGGGGTAACCGGATGTTACAACATCACATCATTTAGTTCAAAATTTGTTCTGGAAGTTTAACCTATATCCTTTCATCTTATAGAGCTGAGATTTTGCTTACACATATAACTCATGATAATTCAATGCTACGATATTCTTAAGCAATGACAGAGACTTAAGGGAGACTGACTTGTACTTAACAACATCCAAATCAGTTACCTTTTTTCCACACACATATAGTTCATGATATATATTTTTTATTATCAAAGTTTCAGGCTGAAAATGAATTAAATAAATAAGAGTAAAAGAAATTTAAACAAGATTTTATTTAAAAATGGACTAAAGGACACAAATATTTTTTAATGTAAAGCAATATATAAAATTCATAAAAAACTTGAGTCGTTAATGTTTTTTTCATCTTATACATAAGTAGGTGGCTACGGTATTTAATTTATGGGTAATTCCTAAGTATATTAGTTAAGCGCCCCCATGCGGTTATAAATACCACATTTTTCTTTTAAACGTTGTTTATGTTTCTTTTAATCCACCTTAAAACAAAAACTTAGTTAAAAATATTTTTTCTCTTATACAGAGTGTTTCGAAATTCATGGGCAAAAATTTAAGGGGTGATAGAAAACATCTAAACAAGTAATTTTCACCTTACAATGCGTATGCGGAGAAAAAGCGGTGAACCGCTGGACGGCGCTGTAATGGAAAGCATAAAGCTCGAAATTTCATAAACATAATTTAATTTTAAGATATCAATTTACATTAACTATAATATTGTACATGAATATCACTTGTTCAATGAGAACAAAAAACAAGTTAGTACAAATATTTACAAAATTAATACCTAATGATAACTGGTTCGATACACTTGATGCTGGACTGGTTCATAATGATGAAGAATAATTGTAGAATATCCTCTGGGACGATTACAAGTAGGATTTAATTATCCAGAAAAAAGCAAATCTACTAATGCGAGATGTATTCTACTCGTTGAGAATGTGCTCATCAGGTTTAGGCCGTCGATGGCGAGAAAGGAATCCATGCAGGTTTAGGAAGGGAGTAGGACTGCAGACGGAATCATCAGGATACAGCATTCGGCTCGGCAAGGCAAGAACTCCTTTTCCTATGCTTTTGTCTTCATGTAATAGCTACACGGGTATAAATATTAATACCTCAGCTGCTCACGCATTATACACGTAATATGCATTACTAGGCTAGTTGTTCTAAGGTGCCACCACGGGGCAATATGAGAAAGTACAAGAGGGTTTTGGTTGCCTCATGGCATAATCTGTAATGTCTAATTTTTTTTCTCTTTGTGGTCATCACTTACAATTTATTTATTCACTAAGATTATATCTGATTTGTTCTGATTCACTCTCATCCTTGGAAACAGTAAGAAACATCTCTTCTTCGAATGATATTATTGTAGAAATTCAAAAGCAACTAAAACACCTCAAAGATCAGAACATTACAGTTTGTTTTTCTTTTGTACGTGGACATTCTGGTATTTGTGGCAACGACAGGGCTGACTTTCTGGCAAAGACTGCCACTAAGCGGGAAATTAGTCTTAAAGTTAATACTCCTCAATCGTATTTTAAAACGATTATGATGGAAAGTGTCCTGAAACTATGGAATGAAATATATATTAAATCAAATAAAGCAAGCATCACGAAAAGATTTTTTCCAGATGTCAATATAAGAATGTCTTGCCATCACTTCTTCACTAGCTTTAAAATTACACAATTCCTTACAAGTCACGGTAACTTTAAGAAATATCTGAATAGATTCTATTTAAGTTCGAAAACAATTTACAACTGCAGTGCCGGAGGTGATGAGGACATTGAGCACATTATATTTCTATGTTCAAAATTTGTCTCACAGAGAAATATTCTTAAATTAGCTTTGAAAAAATAAACATTAACTGGCCTCCAAATTTTAGTAATTTAATTTCTAGTAAAAGTTCTTTTTTTCTTCTTATCAAATACATTGAAGATATTTATAATCCTTCTTAATTTTTGTTTGTACATTGTTTGGATACATGTTGTTGTTTTTGTTTACTGTAATATACTGTTTTATACTTACTTCTGTAAGGCCTGTGTGTTATTTAGTGGTACACAGGGATGTTGTTTGTTGTTCAATGAAAAAAAAAAAAAAGATTCCTTTCGAATAAATAAAATGGGCAAATAACGAGGAGACAGATGATTCCTCCTATCGGTTTATTTATATTTCTTATGATCTGAATATGCTCTGTATTTTTCTATTCAACCTCAACGAGTTTGTAATCTAATCTAACGTCAATATTAAAGACAATCCTTACAGCTTCTTCGGGCTCTCGAATAGGTTAATTAGTTATTCGAGTGATGTTTTAAATTATTACTCCTGTCCGAGGGATCCTAGATCCTTTCCTTGTAATATTTGTTTTCTTTGTGACATGTGTTTCTACTAAAGTGTACACAGGTCAACTACGTCTACTTACTTTTAATTGCGACTAACTTCTGTTTACATTATTACTAATTCTTATTTTCAATTCTTCGTCGCTTTTTTTTTTATCTCCATTCACTACATTTGTAATGTTGTTAATCTCTAATTTCAATGCTTCTATTGTTAATCGCGTTTCATTTGGTTGGAAAGTAGCTAGAAATCCAAATATAAAAGTCAGAAAATAAATTCATCCCCTTTCTTCTCTCTTCTAAAAGAGCGAAATAGCAAAATTACCAAATGTATAAAAAACTATTTATTTTAAGTATTTTAATTTTTGTAAATCCATTTTAAAAACGTATATTTCTGAGATTTTTAAAGATTTAGACTGAAATGGCTCAAATTTTGTTTTAAGTAATTCAATTTAAGACAAGTAAAAGATCTTGATAACAACTAGGAATCGTGATTTTTCTTGAAGATTAACGCATGAATTCCCCCCCTCCCCCCCACATGTTGTATATTTCCATTATGCCCATTATTCTAATTGTACTTTTTAAATAATAAGATAAGAATTAAGTGCCTTTATAAAGAGTTGTACCATTAATAATAAGATTTAGAGTTTGAAAAAAATAAGATCTCAGATTATTTTGAAATTTTTAACCTTGAACTGAAGTCCTTGAGGTTGTAAATACGTCATGAACAATCTATTTAATACATTTTTATTTTTAAATTTAAGTGGAATATTAAGAATAAAATAACAAACTTAAAATCCAAATTTCATCGATCCCTTTTTCTTCGCATCAGTCATACAATAAAAAAAGAAAACACATGGAAATTACTAAAAAAAGTTGTGAGTGTCATTTTAGCATAGAAAAATGTCAACAAATAATGCTCGTAAAATCAGACCGATCTTCTAAAACGCTTCTTAACGGAAGACACTGAATGCAACCAATTCGATTGTCTTGCGTGTACTCCGTAAAAAGTCATCATTTTAGAATTTTTCAAAATCCCGCTAAGTTTAGGAGCTAAACTACACTTTCACCAACCGTGGGGTTCCAAACTCATTTATTTCTATCGCTAAATATGTGCGTTTCTTATTTTCGACATGTACGAAATTTCGCATAAAGAGCCCCTTCGCCAAAATCTTGCCAATCCTCCTTCAGCGCTTCAATATAAAATAATTTGGTATTTTTCCATTTCGCACGCGCAAATCTCACCAAGTAAACTTAATTGGTGACAATACACAGTATGCATATAAAAAAATATATTCCGTTTGGCATCGGTCATATCATTTTTGGCGATAAAGTCGCCAAAAATAACATAACCGACGGATAAGAGTAGATTAACGGATGAAAATTACATTTTGGATAAGACTTCCGTAAAATCCGTTCTTAGTGAGAGTCTACATCGCAAAATGAGTAACTGTACTAAATTTCAAGTCAATCGGTTATATATATATATATATATATATATATATATATATATATATATATATTACTTAAGCAATTGTAAACCGAAATTTTCATAAGATCGAACTGTTATTGAAGTGTGTAAAGCTGTTTCTTGCTAAAAAAATTTCGATTGTAGGAATGGACAACTTAATTTTCTCTCTATCTTTCACACACAAGCACAATCAAACATATATACACACACTGTACGTTTTAAATCTGTTACAAGATTTATTTTTTAGCATTCATACTTGTAGGAAAGAGATAACAGCCATCACACATTTTACAGTTGTTTCTGCTAAATTTGAATACTCTTGACGACAAAACTAAATTTCATCAATGGTATTAACTCATACATACTTTTTTGTTATACCTTACGTGATATTTCACAGTTATGGATTCAACATCCTTAATCCGGTAATTCTGTCTCGGTCGGATTCTACGTCAAATGTAAATTTATTCCTTATCCATTTTTTGTCGTTGTCGATTGATGGAACTCATTCCTTAAGATTATTCACCAGAGCCAGCAAATGTTCCTGGATAGCAGCTGAAATCTCACCCGTCAATGAAATTAAAATTTAGGCTTATTATATTATTTTGTTTTCTTTATTAAGAAGCTTTTTAATTAACTATTTCCGTACGACAGGCCCACAAATTGAAATTTTTATACCAACTGCAATCATTTTGCCCTATAAAAAGAGTAAAATTGTTATCTTCATAAATTAACAATCTTAATTTGAACTTATACTTCAAACTTATATTATTCAAAACATCGGAAATATCACAAAGATATTATGTATCACATTGCGAGCTGCTATATCATGAAGTGAAGACGATGCGACCCGGCAATTTACTTCCGTGACCCATTCAGGTTTTGCGACATACGATTTGGAAAAACCTGCTGCATAAAATATAGCTTGTGAATGATAAGAGAATAGAATTAAAAATATTGTTTGGATATAACTCCTTTTATAGTCACACTTTCATTCTTTAATCTTACTGTTTAGTCTTTTAATTTGTCCGATGAGTTCATCTTGTAAATATCCACGAAAAAAAAAGACTTACAGAAAACAATCAGCCTATTCTTATAATGACGTTGGTATTATTTCCGTCAGGTAAATATGGAGTTAATGAATCCGAGGTACCCTAGTGAACTTTTCTCTCTATTGTTGGGTTTATTATTTATAGTAAAGTATGTATAATTTGAAAAAGAGTGATGTTTCCCCTTTTTTGATCCTGACCCATGGACTCAAATATACCTGTTTTTCTTCCTTCACTTTTACATCTAGACCAAGATAAATATTTGTCGCAATTATGTACATGATACATTTGATTCCTGGAAAAACTAACCAGTGTTTACCGTAGTATGGCCAAATATGACCCTCGTCCCAATAAAACCTCCAACCAACCATATTTTCGCTTTTTACCTATGAAGTTCTGTTCATCCCAGATATACTTCCAGCTGCTACACTTTTCCCAACGGAGCCTTCATCTTTTCTTATGGTTTCGTTTATTATAGCTTCATTCACGAAATATATTTTAGCAACAAATGTTACTCTTTTTCCATTATATAAAACATTAATATAGGTTTCTAAAAATATAGATTTTTTCATTAACTTTTTTTGCTTTTTTGAAGTTTCTTTTGGTAAGGAAAACGGTAAAGCCTTTCAAATTTTTAGGAAACAAATTGCTATAAAATTATAATAGTTCATTTATTAGTAAACCCGAAGGTGATTTTTTTTTTAAAATACTGGTTTTAAAAAAATGAGAATCGATATAAAACTTTCTGCAGCTAAAGATTTATTGAGATTTATTTTGACGATAGGTTTCCGTATACGAATAAAATACCTTTTTTGGATTTTATGCCACTTTTATCAATAGAATGGAATTAAAATATGACTGTAAAAACGTATGGGGTTTGTTTTGGTTGATTTTATTGATGTTGAACAAGTAGCAACACGAAGACTATTGGCAAGGGACCTCGTCATTTTGAAACTGAGTCAAGTGACAAGAAAGATACCTGAGCTGGCACCTCCTTCTCCTAACTTCCACACTATTCTAATGGGAGGAATTTGAACCTCTACAGATTTAATGTGAATCAGGTAAAATGTGTGGAGAAAAATTGTTAAGTTTTAGCAGATATTCATTTAAGTGCGTAACTTTTTTTTGAAAATCGTACATTATGAAATCAGTTCTTAGTGTCTTAGGAAAATACTTTTCAATTCGATAGAGCTTGAATTTATTTTTTCTTCCATTTGTGTATGTATTGTTAAAAATCATAAATTTTTTTTTTTGAAAATTAATCAAATTTTCTTAGAGAAAATTGGATTAATGGAAGATAAATAAGAACGTTAATAATTTTATGTGAATATTTTTTTTTTATTCTAAATTCCATGACGGAACAAATTAAAAGCAAGATTTTTATGTTTCTATTTTACCTACAAGTGCTATTAAGGAAAAATATTAAATTGCACAGTAAATTTTTTTTAAGATTTACAAAATATTCAAAAACTAAAATATAATGAAAATATAAAATCTAGATTTCGATTATGAGATTAAAGATGAGAAGGAATCTAAGGCAACAGAATTAAACATTATTTCTTATTACATTCCTAATTTCATTTTAACTTTATTATGTAGCTTATACAAAAGAGATGAAGACGGTGAAATATTTCTCCTGTATTTCGTAGACAATTTTGAAGTTTTATAACTCTCAATAAACTCGTATCAGAAATTTTGCTAAGGGAAATGTCTGAAAAAGTAATATTAATAAGAAAACAGTGCTAACTTGCCGAATTATTCATACATCCTAATAGTAATATGTAATTTGACAAGTGTATTATGTAATAATTTTTATTTATAGAAATGTAACGAAAGGTTATGATTTTTTTAAATTATACCATCTAAGGAAGAAAATACAACAATTGACTAAAAATGTTCTATCTTCAAACAACATATATAAATTCCCACAATATTAAAAGTAACAATTTTTAATTAAAAATATTTAACTTTGGCGAAAAGTACTCAACTCTGTGGAATCATAATTTCTGGATCGTTAAACACCATCGAATAATTCAAGTGAATTTCTTAAATAAAATATTTAACCTTCCAAATTCAAGATATCTGAAATTAATTAAATATGTTAAGTACAATTCGCCGATAAATTCTAGTGGGAGACATGTTATGATGCTAAAATTAACATCATAATAATGAATTAATGTTACCTAACGAAACGCAGAACAATTTAAATTTCGATGAAGTTTATTTAAAATTTGGAAAAGTCTTGGTACACCTTCTACAAAGAGAACTTCAATATTTTATCATAATAGAAAGATTCAAGATTCCAGAAGTTTTGTGTTCTCCAGGAAATAGTTTCTCTTCCTCTGTATGAAAGGCTTAGAAGAGTCTTAATTAAAATTAAGAAACTTTCGAAACATCAAGATAAAATTTATTCTTCACATTTATTGATTCTTATGCAATATTGTTGTATTTTACAGATAATAAGGTTCATTTATTGGTTTCAGGAAGCGGTAGATTGAAATAATTTGCAGTATTGAAAAGATAGAGGTCAATCTACTGAATTCTGAAGTAAGGTATTCGATATGTCAAGTTCCCCCCAATATGGTATAGTTTTAATTATTTCTAAAATAATTAAAGATAGAAACTTGATTTTATTTATTATTCTTGATTTCTTCACACAGTCTCCATTTAGAATTATACATTTCGCCCAGCATTTTTTAACCTTTCGAAGGTCGTCTTTGCAGAATTTGGCAGTGACCTCTATCTTCTCCATACTGCGGGTTACTTCAATATACGCCATGCTTGTCTAAAGTGCGGCCCAAACGCAAATTATGAAAATATTTAAATTTACACATTCAGTTGAAAAGTCTAAAAAGTAATTAAACTAATTTTAAATTTTTTCGTTAGCTATGGACAAAAACACTGATGCTTCTGATATGGCACAATTGGCAATTTTTATAAGAGGAATCTTTGAACATTATAATATCACGGAAGAAATGGTTGCTTCAGTATCGTTAAAAGACACAACCATGTATGTAGATTTATTCAATGAAAAGGTTTTCCTTATCTCTGAAATATTTATCAGCTATCATAACCGATGGAGCCCCTGCCATGTTTGGTAAAAATGGGGGACTAGTTAAAATGGCTAATAATGAAGCCAACGCTACCGGCAATACGATCTTGATGGCATATCATTGTAACATACATAAGGTTAATTTATGTAGAAAAATTTTAAAAATGGAAAGTATATTAAGTGTTGTTATAAAAACCATTAGCTTTATAAGAGCAAAAGGATTTAATCATAGACAAATTGAAGAGTTTCTTAAGGTAATGGGCACTGAATTTGTTGATGTTATTTATTATACAGAAGTAAGATGGTTCAGTAAGGGGAAAAGGCTCAAAAGATTTTACGATTTGAGAACTGAAATAAAAATATTTATGGACACAAAAGGGAAACCTATAAATGAGTTTGAGGACGAAGATTGGATTTTAGATTCAGCCTTTTTAGTAGACTTAACAGAACATTTGAATGATTTAAATTTGAGACTTCAAGGAAAAAATCAATTTATTAATAATATGTTCCAAACAATTTCAGTGTTGGAAAGAAAATTGAAATTTTGGCTTAGTCAAATAAAAGTGAGATTTGACATGTTTAATTAATTTTACACGTTTGTTTGACATGTTTAGTTAATTTTTGACACATAGAGTTAATTTTTATTTCAATTTGTTGAAAAAATATTGTATGTGCGGTCCAGAATTTTTTTTTTTTTTGCAGTGTGGCTCAGAATAAATTTTTTTTTGCAATGTGGCTCTCAAACGGTAATAGTTTAGATACCCATGATATCCACCTTCCTGAAACCAAACAATTCAACACTACTAGCAGAAATTGACAGCATTACGAATATAAGAAGCAATTAATGTTATGATTAAAATTTTTTTATCTAGATATCTATATTGTTTCTTAGTAATAATTAAAACTTTACAAAAGCCCATTGTAACAAACATTTCTTAATGATACAAACTGTTATATTTCTTGAAAGAATATTACTTGTAAAAATGTGTTCTCTCTCCAAAGTAAATCGTTCTCTTTGACCTTTCAAGCAGAGGAGTATTAAATTCCGGTAAAAAAGAGATAAAACGCCTCTATTGCGGTTGGCAGGTCGAAAAGGAGATAAATGCGTCAGAATCCCATGATCTATCGTCTCGTACAGTATCGATATGTTTATGAATGCAGCTGTTATATAGAGTAGATTCGGTTACACTGAGTGATCGATCACTTACGATGCCTAAAGGGTAAGCCAAACATAGGTGTCTTGTACAGGTTTCAGGACATGTATGGTTAACATTCTTCTAAATGTGAGATATTTGTTACACTTAACATTTAATGTGCTTTTTACTTCTATTTATGCTGTCCTTGAAAGGGGTTTACACTTAGGGGTAAAACGTAAAGTTTTAATTATTATTAAAAAGTAATGGATATAACTGGATAAAATTTATTCTGCATATTAATTATCCTGATGCATATACTGTTGTTAATTCTTTCTACTAATTTTGATTTGCTTGGTTTCATGAAGTCGTAGATAGAAGTAATCCGCAGAATGGGGAAGTTGCTTAGTTCTACAATGTCGGTCTTCGAATGGTCAAGAAAAACGGAGAGGAATGCATAACTCATGATGGTGACTATATAGAGAAATCTTAAGAAAATTAAAAGTAAATCAAGTTTCTATCCTGAATGCCTCTTTGATATAAATTGAAATTTTACGATATCTCTGGATAATATTTAAAATTTTACGATATAATTCTGGGTACTTGAATCTAAGTCTTGAAACCTAACAAATCAACATTTTTTTACATCGATTAATGTTAATTGGTTTGATTTGGGAAAGTATAATACAATTATAAACATAACGAAAAATTATTATGCAGAAATATTTATCCAGTTTTCTGAGTTATCTCTTTGCAACAATAAAAATTTTACGATGCAAACTCAAGTAACGGAAAGAGAAAGCTTGAAAAAAACTATTATCAATTGTGCTTTGTGTATTATATGTGATAAAATTATGAACGAAATAAAATTGCACTCTATAGTATGTATATAATTTAAACAGGTTACTTTTTAAAATTAAGTTTCAAGGTGAAAATATGTTGCCATTTGTTTTATTTAATGCATACGTGATGTGTAGAGCAGTGCTCCGCAACCTTTTCTCACCTACGGCGTACCAAAATTCTTTCTAGAATTCCGCGGCACACCAAAAGCTAAAGTATATAGGTATTAATTGATACACAAATTTTACAATAAATGTTTGTTTTTTATTTGAAAAGTATAATACATACATAAAACCATAACATATTTATTTCTACGCAATCATAAGAATTATTAATGTGATACCTGCGCTTGTTTCAATGAACACAAAAGTTTTATATTCGGCTCAATATTTGACAACGCAACCCGAAGTTCTTGGTCAAGATCTTCTAAGCATGACCGCTTATCATTTTTAATTAATACAAGAGTTGAAAAACTTTGCTCACATAAATATGTCGTCGAAAATGGAAGTAATGCTAAGATTGCTTTGTAGGAAATGTGAGGATATTCTTTTTTAACGTAAATCCAGAAAACATCTAATGGAACTTCGGAGAAGTATAATTTTAAAGTCATGTCATTATTTAAATCTGTAAATTCCTCTCGAATTTGTAGAGGCAGTGCTTCCGTAGAATTTATTGCATTGGTTACAAAAGGATTTCGAACCCAATCGTATTGTTCCGTATTAATGGAATAAAAATATTGATCAAATTTCTGCTGAAGCATACTTAAATATTGTTGGGCCAGATCCACAATTAATTGGTTGTTTTCAGTTGTAATATGATTGGTCCTTTGGTACATTTCCAAACATCCTTTTTGCAACTCTTTCTGCCAAAGTTCGAGTTTTTTAATAAATCCTTGTAATTTGTCGGAGCACGTCAAAATATTCTCATTTTCTTATAAAGTTCATTAAAATGCTCGAATATATCAGCCATGTATGCAAGTTTGGCTATCCAGTAATCATCATCGACGTGCTGGCATATTTCGAGCACATTCTGTATTAAAAGAAATTCATGCACCTCGTGATGAAGCTCAAATAATCTAGCCAAAACTTTGCCTGAGGATAGCCAACGAATTTCTGTATAAAATAATAAGGATTCATATTCGGCTCCCATTTCTGCACAAAGTAATCCAAAAATTCGAGAATTTATAGCTCTTGATTTAATTAAGTTTATGATTTTAATGCATTCATTCATCGTGTTCAAAAGTTCTTCCGGCAAATTCTTGACCATCAATGCTTCTCGAGGTATGCAGCAGTGTGTAAATTGTACCGTCGGATTTTTTTTTTGTTTTACACAACAGACGAAACCTTTTTTTCGACCCGACATTGCCGCAGCGCCATCCGTGCAAACAGCAATGCAGTTGCTCCATTGAATATTACATATTTTGAAGAAATAATCGGTTACTCGAAAAATTTCTTCACCGGTAGTTCGCTCTGGAACCTTCTTACAAAATAAATAATGTAAAGTCCTCGTCAACGAAACGTACAATAGCTATTAGCTGTGCTTTATTTTTAATATCAGTTGTTTCATCGATCTGAAGCGCAAATTTTTCAGCCTATAACAGTTTTTTAATCAGTGTTCCTAAAATATCGCTTGACATATCGTGAATACGTCTTTTAACAGTATCAGCAGACAACGAAACTTTATTCACTTCCTTAACTTTATGGGGCCCAAGCATAAGTCTAACAATTTCCATGCATGCTGGTTTAATAAGTGTTTCGCTGACAGTATGTGGCTTCTTCTGACGTGCAATTAATTTTGCAACATGAAAGCTAATTAGCTTCTAAAGCCTTTTCAGAAACTTTTACGGCCGATTTCATAAATTTCTTCTGTTTTTTATTTTGTTCTAAGCACCTCTTAAAATATTGTTTGTCTTTGTTGGCGCAGCTAGGATGGCTTGAATATAGATGCCGCTTTAATTTACTGGGTACCATTGACTCGTTTGATAGCTGATCGCCGCAAATGATGCACTGTGGTCTTGGTGCCGTTTCGTCACCACACCACGAGAATCCATATTTAATGCAGTCTTCGTCGTACTTTCTTTTCACTACCTTCTTTAGGTTATTTGTAACACTTGTGTTGGGTTCTTCATCATCTGTACGTGAAGACGAATCTTTCCGGCGTAAAAATTTATCCATATTTAAAGGGGTATAAAGCTTAAAAAATTTTATACGAAGAACTTTAACCATACATAATTCAGTAAGATAATTAATAATAATTATCGTTAGTGGTAGGAACGTGTTTATTTAAATTTGTGTTGTAAAATAGTGACAAAAATGACATACGAGTGAACGTGATGTACCACGCGCAAATGCAAATAACACATGCGCATGAGTCTTCAACGACGCGCATAACGGTCATTTTGCTTTATCTATGATTAATTTGGTGGGCCTTGGTGTTTACACAACACACTGTGCAGTTTTCAACTGTTCTCACCAGGGACCATTGAATATTTATTTAGTTATAATAATTATTCTATAGAATATTTTGAAAAATGGACATTATTATGAAAAAAAAATGTCATTGTGTATTAAATACATGATGAAAAATTGTAAAATGTATTTGACCGCGGCACACCTGTATCTGGCTCATGACACACCAGTGTGCCGAGGCACACCGGTTGCGGAGCACTGGTGTAGAGTATAGAATATTAATTGTAATACAACCAGTTTAGATTTTGGGTATATTATGTCTTAACAATCATGTGCACAAAATAATATTGAATTGCATATTCAAAGTATAATTTGTAAATTTTACAAAATAAAATTAAGTTTCTTTTTCATTAAATTCTCCCTTTTAAATAACATTCATTTTATTAATATATAGTGTGTAAAAATCGTTTTAGTTGTAAATAATGCTTGCAACACTTACATACATAGGGAACTATACTCGCAAAAACACGGGCCACAAACATATATATATATATATATATATATATTGTTTGCATGTCTTAGGATTTCGATATGGCGTGCCTCTATTTAGCGAATGAAGTCAGAAAATTCCAGGAGATGCAGCAGACTGAAGTAGGTATATAAATCAGTCTCTGGTGTCAAAAATCAAAATATTTTTGTATTCCTTTGAGTTTAATTTATAATTAACACGCACGAAGGTGTGTTGGTATAAGGGTTTAGAGTTTTAGAAGCAGTTAAAATAAAATTAAATTAAAAATAAAACATCAAACTGTGCTTCATCACATATTTTAGTTAATTATGAGAATCACAAGTATCTAACATTTTAATGTACAGAATTTGGATTATATATTCAAAATATTCATATTTTGTTTGTAGAAATAATGTGTCTATATAAAAATCATTCAACCTTTCTTGAAAACTAATTTATGGATTATTGTATGAATTATAAATTTGCCAAAAACTTAGACGTAAGTGAATGTGTATGAATTATAAATGAGTATATTGATGGGGAACCCCTATTTAATAAAAAATTATACAAGTTTGAACAAAATTTGACTTAATTTATTACTTTGAACGAAAGGTACCGGAAAATCTCATAAAGACGTATTAATTGGGAAGTCTTAACAAAAGAAGACATTTTTTTTTCAAAAAACGTTAACAAAACAAGAAAATGTTATTATGGAAATTATAGAAGGGTTTTCAAATGAAATAAAATTTTCAAACTGACCGATACGGGTTATATGAAGATCCGTGTCAAAGTTGTCCAACTTATCAGGCGGCTCTTCTCTTAAGAATTAGTACTTTGTTAGAACAGTATTTTATTACGTTATAACAGAAATATTAAAATATGTCATAATGTTTCCATAGAAGTGAAATAAAATATCGATTTCAAAGCAATAGATATTAATTGATTATCTTCGCATGTTACAAAAAACATTTAATAGCAACCAGGGTATTTACTATTGCTATTGGCTTTTTACATACGTGTTTTGAAATTCGATGCTTTTTCTAAATAATTATTGGTGATTAAAGTATATTTCCTTCTATAATTGAGACAAATAAGTGTGTATTTATTCAGTAAGTAAGAGGAAACTCTCTTTTGTTTTGGATCCCTAAAAATTACTCTTTTATTGAAAGAAATGCTTCACATTAAAAATTAATCCATTCGATCTTATTAGTTTGCAACAAAAACAGGTGTAAGTGAATATTTAGGAATTATTTGTGATTATATAGTTGATAGGAACATAGGCTTGACATAAAATCATAGAATAATTTTCAACAAACGATATGAGAGAAAAGGTTTTTAAGTACAGTAAAATCTTGTGAAGATGGATTAATTTGGCTTTGAGTTAGAAGTTTCAAGCGATGAAGGCATTTTTTTTTCAAAATACATAGGTGAAACAAACAAATGCTTTTATGGAAACTTGCAGATAGGTTCTCAAATTAAAAATAATTCTTCATGCAGACTGATACGGGTTATGATAAGATCCGAGTTAAAGAGTTCTGACTGAACAAAATTTTTCTACTTATTATCATTGATTTGTTAGTATAGAATTTTATTACATTGCTGCAAAATGTGTTGAAATGTATAATATCTATTTCTGCAGAAGTGAATGAAATTATCGAAATCAATACGATAGATAATTAATAGACTCATTTTACAGATTTAAAAGTAACATTTGATTACAACAGGATTATATACTATTGCTATTGACCTCTTAAGTACGTGTCTTGAAATTCGTTGGTTTTACTAAATAATTATTGACGACTAGAGTACATTTTCTTTCTCGATTGAGACAAATGAACTCGTATTTATTCAGTAAATAAGAATAAACGTGCTTTTGTTTCGAAGCACTTGAAAATTACCTTCATTGAAAGAAATACTTAAAATTAACTCATTCGGTTACATGAGTTTGTTAGACATTCATAACCCTTCTTTTGAAATTCTGGAAGTAGATGAATTGGTAAATAAATCTCCAGCGCTGAAAATGTAGTGTTTGCGTTTATACTAATTAGTGGCAAAAATCATCATGGGCAAAACACTCCGTTTTGATTCTCAAGACAAGAGCGAAATATGTGATTTATTAAGCGTATATAATGGAATAAATACTTGGATTAGTACTAATGATACCAAGAAAAGCATTTCAAGTTCATTACGTTGGAGAAAATATTTACGCTACGCTTGTTTTGGACTGGTATTCTGTTCATATAAAAAAAATTCAAAATCGAGTGAAACGAGAACAAGCGATAATTAGTATATTTAAAGTTAGAGAGGAATGTATTGCTTCGCTATTTCATTGACATTGAATAAAAGTTTAAAACAATTTTTTTAAAAAATAATTTTTCTCTATCCCTTTTCTCTCCCATCTGCCTCTCATATAATTTTGGCCGCAGTAGCCGATTGATAAAAAATCGCGAGCTCACGATCTTCTTCGTTCTTCGAGTCGAGAATTCGAGTCTTGACGCCATTAAAGACACGTTGTGTAGCGGGGCTGAAATTAAATCATTTCGAGACTCCAGGTTCCCCCATTGACGTGTGGTGGAAGTTTCGCGAGGAAATATCAGCTCAGATGTCATCCTTGTCGCATGATTGAGATTCAAAATTACGAAGTCCTTTACCAGTAATACTCACGTTGTTACTAAAAGGACTTCAAAATACAATCAATCAAAAAAAATTGATATATTTAATTTTCAACTTTTTGAAATTTTAACTTGCTCTAATGCCATTTTGATGTTACTCACTTATTTGATATATTATATTCAGCAAAATTTCGACTATCAAATTGAGAAACATTTAGAAAAAGTATTTGTACAGAAGGAGAATAAATGATTACTTTCTTCCATACAAATGGCAGTTTAATTAAGACTATTAGTAGAACAATACGATTAAATGCATGGACTCTAAGCGTCTACATTTCATTTAATGCTGAGTTTATTTGAGTTATAATATTGTCTTGAATGGAATTCTTTGTTAATTATTTCTTAAATCAGTGTACTCCTGCTAAGTGATATCGTTGAGTCTTTTCATCTCGGCTACATTAGGTGAATGGTCACAGTCGCATGTTTTACGATGATCATGTCAAGGGTGTCGGTTTGAGTCCTGGTTTGAATGAGAACCTGTCATTAGAAATAATAGGAAGAGATCGGGGTTTGAAATTATACAGTTCGTCTCCAATAACCCGTGAAAGTTGCTAAAATACCATGTTGACTAAAAACAAGTTTTTTAGTTAGAATTCCGAAGTTTTTAGTTTGCGTGGGCATATGGTTTCCCTACACAATAAATATTGAATTTTGAAAAATATTGCCATCCATTTTTCTCAAAATTCGATCCTGTTTTAAGATGATACAAAGATTCCGTCTCGCTGATTATTTATCATAAAATTATGCATCTAGAGGTAATTTAAAGTTAGTAATAGTTAAATAATTGGTATGTGAAAGTTAGTTAGTAGTTAAAAATAATTAGTATGTGAAAATAACAAAGTAGAGAAAACTGGAAATATTTGTACATATTCTAAATCGCAGCCTCGGTGAAAATAATATTAATTAATAAAACCCTGGTAAAAAAACCCGAGTTTTTAAAGGATAGGGTTCTTTCAAACTGCACACTGTGCTTAATGTAATTTTTTTATACCTTAAATGTTAAGATCAAAAGGGAAAGTTGTGTCAAATCGAATTTATTCAATAACTAGTTTTAACAATTTATTTTATTATTTGATGTTTATTAAATATATCATCTAAAATAAATACGTGTAAATTTTTTTTTGTTCAATTAAGCATTCTAAAGTGAACGAATATTGACTTATACAAGAAGTAATAGAATTTAAAATGCATTAAATATTGACGACACATTTTAAAACCAAATACACACTGTGAGTGAGCTACGTAGCATATATCCGTTTATAACATTTTTTTTTTATTTTTGCAATGGATTTGTTGACCATTTGGGGACTTGGCGAGAAACTTGGAATAAAATTCAATTTTTTAAATAATTAGTTTTAATCAGTTAATTTTTATTAATTATATGAAAATAATCGTATTGTAGACCAAAATAATCGTGTAAAAAATTTCAGCTAAATCGAGCGATTTAAAATGTGAGGCATACAAAGTTATAGTGCGAGTTAAAGAAAACCGAATAAAAAAAAAATAGATACTAGTGTCGCAGATATGTATTTTTATTCAAGAACTTGTTAAACATTTGTAAAACTTTAGTTGAAGGATAAAGATATAGTTAAAAACTATATCAAATTATAAATCGTTTTGTATTCACAATATTCGCCATTATCTTAAAATGTCGATTGTAAAAAGATATTAAAAGACTTTTCTATGGTAATATTATACTCATCTGAATTGTTTTTGTACCTAAAATAATTTCATTTTGAAACTGTATGTGACAAATAGTTATAAACCATATAGACTAAATGGAGAACCATTCAAGATTGATCTAATTTTACGGCTACTTGAATCAATGATTATTCTATACATAATGTAAGGGAAATTCCTTATTAATAAATCATTTTGGAATATTATAAAATACCTTTTTATTAAATTAAACACAAAATATATGCAGTTTCATTTAATAAAACAGGAAAGCCGTTAGAAAGTACACAAAATTTCATAATATTTAATTTATATTTTAATTATAATATTTTATAATTGATAAAACCTGCGATGGGTTAAATTTATTGACAACTGACGCCATACCAAATTCACGAGATATCTACGTGATATCGCGTAAACACACAATTCAACATGCTCTGCGTTAACATAAGATTTCCCTATATGCTAGTTGAAAACACCTCGTACATCAACTTATTTCGATTAAAAAATTTAATATTATCTTATTTCTTTCATTTTTCAATTATATATATATTAGCTTAAAATAATCTTCATATATTTTTATATAACTTATTCTCATTTAAGTTTGTTCGTATACTTGTGAAGTAAGTTAAATTATTGTGAAGTTTGTTTAAATTATTTTTTACTATAAAATACCTTTTAAAACTGTTAAAGATTACTGAGTTATTTTCAGATTTTTGTTTTGATTAAATTTATTTTGTAATTAAAATAAAAGAATTTTGTTTTATAAATATTATGTATCATTAGAACATCTGTAGATTTTAACAGGTTAAAAATAAAGGCTCTATTTTTTATTCTAGCATTGTAACTATCTTAAACCTTCTGTAAAAATAAAAGTAAATAGTTAACCTGTCATTGAGCATTTCTGAATAAGAGTATCTTTCATGAATTAACACTTTTTATATATCAGCCTCATTTTACTTAAAATATAACTTTACATGTGATTTAAATTTGGATTAAATTATTCTCACTCATAATCAAGATACAGAATTAAGCTACAACAGTTATGTAATGATTTATAATTTAAACAGTACTAATTTTGTAATTTGAATTATGTTTCTTTTCATTTGGTTTGCAAACAAAATGAATTTAATCATAAATTGATTATAATGTTTTAAAAGGTGGTTAACAATATTAATGTAAATTTAGTTAATCATTCTAAGACATATGAAAAAGAAATGTGATTATATATAAATTCCAAATACAATTTCAAATTTAATACTGATTTATTATCATTCCGATTCTCCAAAAATGTTGTTTTTTTCTTTTTTGTATATAAAGTAATACGTTTAAATCAAATAAAA
>BMAW01048700.1:8916-91697 GCA_019974015.1 Nephila pilipes
TATATATATATATATATATATATATATATATATATATATATATATATATATATATATATATATATATAATAAATTGATTCTCAACGTTTTTTTTTAACATTACTCAAATAATATGTTTTTCTGTGATAAGGAAGATTTATTTTACTAAATCTTCGTAAGAAATTCTGAAAAAAAAAATGAATATTTAATGGAAGTTTCAATGAAAGAAAAATAACAATACTTTTTACCCATTAAGTAATTTACGAGATATGTATTTTGACTTCCATAGTATTTACATTTCTAAAATTTATGTTTTAAAAGCCAATTTGTTTTTACATTAACAAATATTTATTTCTTAGTTTGTTTCGATGTTATAAAATTGGTTTTTTCAACTATCTTAGTGAAACAAAACACTTACAGTCATTAATGTTATGATTTAATGATGCAATTTGAATAATGAATCACATTTTTATTCATTACATTTGAAAAGTATTTTTATCTAAAATAATACATGCTCTGAAACTGATCGTTAATATTAAATGTACCATGATCGTTTGTTAACTTTTGATTGTGTATTTTATATTATTTTATTCATTCGTATAACATTTGGGCCTTTTTGTATAAAACGTGCAGAGCCAATACTTAAACCTTTATTTTCTTGATTAAACATGGAGTCTAACTAAATCTATTAAGACATTTTATTTTATTAAAAAGAAAGAAAAAGCAGAAGAAAAGGAAAAGAAAAAAAAGTAAAATATTTCTTTCAACAGTTACCATTTAAAATCATGATATACGCACCCATTGCATGCATTGTATTTTGACATGCGTTACTGTAACTGTAATGAAACAAAAATACCCAAGAATCTAATGTATAATACATGAAAATATTTAGTTATTTCTTATTCTTTTAATAGGTAGAGTTCCTTTTCTAAAGCAACTAGTTACCATACTGCATATATTTTATTAATCATGCATTAGATATTTGTGAAACATAATAGATTAATTAGTTTCGATAAAATAAAATCAATGTGTGTGCATTAGAAAACGTTCATATTTCCTAAGAGGCTCAAAATTTATTTTTGTTTGAAATTGCCAAAAGTGTTACAATCCAGTAATAGATATTAATGGAGGAATAAGACAGTTCCATCAAAATTTGCTTAAATTCTATTCTTAATAAGAATCCAAATTGTTCGCCTTCAAATATTATGTTACTTATTACATAAATGCAATAGATATGAATCTCTTGATAAAATGAGTGGCAAAATTGATATAAGTTTAAGTTTTAATAAAACTTGTATAAAAGAGAAAAAAAATTAAATGAAATGAAAATACATGTAAATTATGTCATTAATTTACACATTAATTTAAAGAAATTAAATAAAATACGCTGCGGGCAATTTATGCAAATAAAATTAGAAACTAAAAATTTCTATACATGCATACAGTTTTCATCACATGTTTGAGGAAAATTTTCTAATTCAGTAACTTGGAACTTAATTACAAGCCATTCGAGCTGCTAGTTGAATACCTGAATTTTTAAAAAAGAATAAATAATGTTTGTTCTTAAAATTCAGGACAGAATATCATTATAAATTATTTAAGTTTCTCTTGAAAAATGCAAATGAATAAGCTTTTAAAATTAATAGGTACAGATTTTCAAAATTTGATTCATGAAAAGCTGAACTTTCTTATAAAGTTTAACAATCATGAATTCTATTAAGAAGAGATATATTATCTGTAATTATTTTAATGTCTAAACTATAGTATTTAAATTATAGTGTAATAGTAATTGTGTAGAGTCTAAATTAAAATGGTTTTTAAAATACTTACGTGCGGGTAACGTAAAGTTTTAATTATTACTAAGAAACAATTATCAAGATATCTGGTTAAAACTTATTTAACATATTAAATGTTCCTAGTGAACATAAAGTAAATTATAGCTATTAATGTTGATTTGTTTGGTTTCAGGAAACCTTAATTTAAAATATAACATGTAGTATCTAAATTCTTACTATAATATATGAAAATATTAAGAAAATAATATATAAATATTTTACTATCTCCGGGTATTGTTAAGTCTTAATTATGACTTAAAACAATTGAGATAGAAGCTTGAGTTTTATATAATATTCCTATGACTTCTTAATACAGTCAGACTCACGAGTTGTACATTTTACGTGTAATATTATGTACATAAGGAATTATCAATATTCAGAGTAAATTTTATCCAGATATCTTGTCTTTTTTCTTAGTAATACTTAAAACTTTTACGGTACTCCATTGTATACTGGCGCTTATCAAATACTTTTTAAATAATTATTTTTAGATTATGAATACTGATGCTAAATATGTAATGGTGCTGTGTGCACATTTTTTCATAAATGCTCAAAACAATGTAAATCAAATATTAAGTTTTAAGAATATGAGTGAAAAATGATGCAAAAACAAATTTGAAAATTTCAAATTCGTGCTTTATTTCGTCTAATTATGATTACACAATTTTCTTTGAAAGAATGTTTCATAAATATATATGAATTTTAGATTTCAGAATCACAAATTAGAGTGAAAAGTAGCAAATTATTTTTTTTAAAGCTTTTATGATATGCTTATCCATTGTTCAGGAACTGTGTTCACGAGTGGGGGTATAAAATGCATAAATTAAAACATTGTAAAATACCGCATTTAGAAACAAGTAAAAATATGGCTAAACAACAAACTTTTTTAAGCATGCTTGTGACGCCCGCCCGACCCGGGTGTCCTCTTGTGCCATCCCTAGATTCAATTTTTACACACTACGACACAAATAATTACAAAACCACCAAAACAACTTCCACAATTTATTAGTATATATTTACTATGACACAGATGGCTAAGCTCTCCAGGGTACGCTTTCTAATATCTTAGTTCAACTCACCAATAGTAATCTAACAGACTCTTACCGATAGTCCTGCCTCGACTGCAACTCAGATTCTGGAACCACTGTTGAAAACTGAACTAGATAAAACCTTTCTCCAGTAATCCTTACTCGAACCCTCTACTTATAGACTTTAATTCCTCCTTTCTCTTATCTGACACTTCAGCTTCATCTCATCTAAACTCATCTCATCTACAGTGTTTCTCTCAGATCCTCCTTCGGCTACTCTTTCAGATCTCCTTTCCGATACTCTACTCCTTCCGACGGAGTTTATATAATTCTTAATTCGACCATTTCACTTCATTCCCAACTGCTTTACATACTAACTTTATGTATCACGTTTCATTTTTGGTTGGGCAAAGGTTGTTTAGTGAAAGCAATCAAACTCAATTGAAAGTCCCCAAGGTTAGTGAAGAGAAACCGCGAATAGCCCAATGTCACATGCTTATACATTTTACTGACATTTCATGCAATAGAGTGAATGCAAAATACCCAAGTAAAAATATAGGAAACTGGTACGAATAGAAACATTCTGTGTTACGTTTAAGTATTCAACATCTAAACAGCTTTCAAAATATTTTTTTCTTTCGACTTATACGACCGTATAAACAAGTTATGTGGATAATAAATATTTTATTTCCATTAAATGTCTAAGAAAAGAATACACAAAATGGATACAATTATGAAGCTTATAAAAATAATGTTGAAATTAAAATTATTTGAGCTTATTTTCGCACAAACGTATTGATAAATTCTACTGCACATTCTAATATTTGTATCATCAGTATCAATTATAGTCACATCTAGTTGGTGTATGAAATTAAAACAGCTACACGCCATTTGATTCAGTCTAACGCTGACCACAGGGTAGTTTGGCTTAGCCTTCCAAATGAATTTCTTTTCTATCATAGCTATACGATGCCATAATGGTACCCTTGATATTTCTTTCTATTTGTTTCCATCTGGATTCTATGTCAGTGCTATTCTTGTATTACCATTTGATGGAATTATATTTACAAGTCCAATCCATGTCCAGTATCGTTTTTTAATTTGGTTGAAAATAAGTTTGGCAGATGTCTTGCCATTCAGTTCAAATTTTGAATTTTTATCTTGCCAGTATATTATAAGAATCTTTTTAAGTCTTGTAATTTAAAAAGAATTTAATTCCTGTTCTTGATATTTAGGGAGTTTCCAAGGGTCAGGTGTGACGAAGGACCGCTGATACTGTTACTTTACTTTGTATATATATATATATATATATATATATATATATATATATATATATGTAATGTGAGCTTAATTCTTACATTTTTGACTTTCTTGATTTTGTATATTATTCTGAATTAACATTGGGTTATTTTTAATTCTAGTGTTTTATCTTTTTATCTCTTTTGACACCAAGAAAATAAAGACAGGCTGTCTCTTTAACTTTCTTTTGATTTGTTAAAACTGAATTCTTATTTATATTACTTATTTTTATTACTTTTATTTTCTTTTCAATTATCTTCAGCTCCCACTTGTTAAGCAAAATATATTCTCCATTCTTTAAAATTTCAACAGCATATGAATATGCTTGAAATAGTTTTTAGTAAAATATAATACATCTCTTGCCAAAATTCTTACATAAACGTATTGTGTTTCACAAGTCTTTGTTGAAAATTAACGCAAATTACTCTGACAACGAAAAATACACGAGTGTTATGTCAGCTAATGTAATAAAATGGGAGGAACTATTTTAAATGGGATGAATGGGAGAAATTTATTCATATTTCTTTATTTATAAATATAAAATATAGATGAAAGGGAAGATAATTCAGAATATTTGAAAACTAGAAACACAATGAAACAAAAACGCAATTTTTCACTTCAACTTCTTTTCTGACTGGTGGTCTAGTTTTTTCCAGAAACTTTGTGGTAACATTATATTCTCTGAAATAAATTCATTTAATGTTGACAGAACAATAAATATAATACAACAAACCTAGCAAACAATTTCTTTATAATAACTGTCTTTCCAAAATGGAGCTTTCCTTAACAGCAATATAAAATTGTTTTTGATGTTAAGTAATCGACCTTATAAATTGCACTCGGACGAATTCCAAAACTCAATTAGCTATATCAGAATCAGAAGCGAGTTTTATGTCGCTGGAGAACTTTACTGAGCTGCATGAAATATTCATAATATCATTTTTGGCTCCGGTTATTTTTAGATATTTCTTCTCAAGCTTACACATACGTAGTTGAGTCGCCAAGACATCTAACTGCTTGCCAAATACTTCGCCAAACGATATTCATCGGACTGTATATGTGGTTAACATAATAAATTTAATTGATACTAATTTATTTTACTTAATCAGAATGAAGGAACTACGCATACTTTTAAATACTAATTAATTGTTTTAATTTGAAAATTTTCTTTTTTGAATGAAAATAAGTTTTATTAAATAAAATTAAACAGTTTTGCCAAAGATCAAACTATATAATAGAATGAAAATATTCATATGAAAGTTGACGAAATTGAAATAAGAACAGACGATTGAATATTAATGTTTGATATTGCTACATCAAAGATTGTCAAGACCAAAACACATAGAAGCTCATGCTGAACTTCAAAAATTGTACAGAATGACAAGAAAGAATTGTACAAGAAAACTTAAATATGTTTCTAATTCTTTTCTTGAAACAATAAATTCAAAAATGAAGTAAAATTCATAGGGTTATACTATTATAAATGTTTTAGAATCTTCAAACATAGTATTTACAAAAATAAAAACTTATTTATCACATTGTATATTTATATTAACTACTTATTCTGAGCAACAATGTTGGTAATTAATTAATAGTTTATATACACATATCCAAACTGACTTAATAAGGTAGGGAAATAGTTTTAGATATCTTTCTTGATTTTTTTGTGAAGCATTTCAAAAAAAGATAAGAAAAGAAAATATTTTTTGAAAAAAAGAACAAGAAATTAGTATAATTCGGTAATAATGCTATAAAACTAAACTAGCATGAATATATCATTAAGTTTCCTTTAAAAAGTCTGAAATTATTTAATAATAAGCATTTGCGTTTATACAAATTTGAAAGATCCTGAATTTTGAAACATAATTTATAAAATTTATACAGTTTTAATTTGTAAAGTTATGTAAAATTGTAGAATTAATTGATGAAATACTTCAAAAATCCAATTAAAATATAAAGCTGGAAAATCATTTCAACTGAATCAAGTATTAATTGATTCTTTACTAACGTTGCACTTAGAAGCAACAAGAGGGCTATTGGCTACGGATGGTAATGTTGTACCTAGGTAAAGAGAGGAGGAGGAGACCTTAGTTGACACTTCCCGTTCCAAATTTCCACATCACTCCAATGAGTGGACTTAAGGCCTCGAGAGATCAAACATGCATTATCTCCGCTACACGGAAAAATTAATGAAGAAAACAAGCCTTTTTTGTTATTAGTCTAAAGATGCAAATGTATAATATTAGGAAATTTGAATATCAAATGAAATACAAACTTACTTTACATATGTATAGCATATAAACTGTAATTATTCCCCATTATCACTATAATAATTTGTTAAATTGCTTTTAGTAACTGGTTGTATAAAACATCTTTAATTTTTAATTTCTTAATATTTCTAATATTTATTTTTCGTTACAAACCCATATTGTTTTTAGTACGAGTGCTTATATTTGAGTCTATTTTTAATTGTTATGTAAATTTTTCTTACATAAGAAAACTTACTCTTATTACTTTAGAAAATTAAATTACTATCCACAATAAAGGAATTATTTTTCTTACGCAAGCAAGATCTAATATATATCTGACTCACCTTAACTAACGAAATACCGCATTTTATAACAACGGAATCTGATATTTTAGTTCATGGATAAGGTTTTAAGATCATACTTGAGTTCATTCTTTAGATTTCTGAATTCCACAATATGTTGCATGATGTATTTATGATCTTATTGGATTTAGGAACAGCATTCTTGAATTCTACTGAGTTAGTTGGAATCTAGACACATACACTGGGCTTGTGGTTCAGGAAATTTGTAGCTCTGACATAATAGTAAATAGAAAACGTTTCATTATTATTGTACAAAAATTATTTTCATGGCCTTTAAACTAATTTTACATACATACATACACACACTCATCATATATATATATATATATATATATATATATATATATATACAGGGTGTGTCCCAAAAGCAAGTTGAATAAATCCGGGGAAAAAGATTTATTGCAGATAAAGGTAGAAGCAACTAAAATTCTTCAAAGTAGCTTCCTTCCGTGTCGCCACACCGGCGCCAGCATTTTTCCCAGCCGCAGAGTACACCTTGGAAGACGTCGACGCGGATCTCCTTAAAGGACATATTTGTCACTTCTTTGACGGCTTCTAAACTCCCGAAATGGAAACCCTTGAATTTCGTCTTGATTATATAGAACAAGAATTAGTCAGCTGATAAAAAGATGAGGCTGTACGATCGTTGGGGCAGTACGTTGGGCACACCGCATTTTGCTAAGTACTCCATGACATTGAAGGCGGTATGCTGCAGCACGCTGCCATGATGAAGATGTCAAGTGTTGGCGATCTCCTTCCTGACGTGTTTCACTCTGTTGTGGAACTTTTTCAGGACTTGCAAATGAAAATGACTGTTCAATGTTTGTCCTTGTGGCACCAACTCTGAGTGGACAATGTCTTTTTTGTTGAATGAAATGATGAGTATGACCTTCACAGGGGAATTACTTAATCTCGCCTTCTTTAGGAACGGCGAAGCTAGATGGCACCACTCAGTACTTTGTCTTTTTGACTCCAGGGAATACTCGAAAATCCATGTTTTGCCACACGTAATCACATTATCCAAAAAAATGCTGATCACTTTCCCACTGTTCCAAGAGGTCACACGAGATTATTGTACAAGCAGCCTTCTGATCATAGGAAAGCACTTCGGGGGCAAACTTCGCACAGATCTTCCGCATGCCCAAATCTTTGGTAACAATGCAATTCACATTACTTTTAGGAATATTACACTCATCTGCCAGGATTCGAACCCTTAGACGTCAATCAGTGTTTAACATATCCCTCACTTTGTTTACATTTTAATCGGAATGTGATGTTGACTGGCTTCCAGAGCGATCTTCATCCTCGACGTCCTCTCTGCCTTCCCAGATCATCTTGCGCCAGCGGTAAGCTATATTTTGGGACATGATATTATCACCATAGGCTTTCCTCAGCATGAAAACGGTCCCGGCGTTCGTTTTCTTGAGCGCAACACAACATGTATCGCGTAAAGCTGATCCTAGAAACGTAATATCTTAAAATTACGACGAGTCACAAAAACAAGGGTTTGAAAAAGCAGCGATAAGAGCTGTAGAACAGCCTATAAGCATCTAACGCTTGTATCATTGGCTTCCCTTACATTCCCGTCACTTCAGGAGCTTTGCTAGGGGCTTGCTTCGGTGGCGCAATGTCATTCAACTTACTTTTCTGACACACCTTATATATCTTATTTCAACTTTGTTACTGCTACTACTAGCTCTTCAAGTTATGCATCATTAAAAGAACGTTATCATTACTATTAATTGAACTAAAAATTAAATTACTATTACTTTGAATTCTATCAATCACATTACTGTTACTAATGATTCACCTAATATTACATACTTAGTACGGTCATTTTTTCTAATTACATAATTACAGTAAAAATAAGTTACAATATCAATTACATTATTACTACACAATTTAACACACATGAACTTGTTAATTCATAATTAATATATGTAGATTTGCAATTTAAATATAATGTTCTTAATTTTACGAAATTCACTCAAAAACCGAAGTTAATTGCTACTTTAGACAGTAAAACACCAATCATGTATCGCAGATACGAAGTGACTCCTAATACACTTCCTAGTGAGGAACCAGTGTAGTGTTAAGTGACTAAAAATGACGTAGTAACTACTTGATTCATTTTAGTCAAAGACAAGATGTGATTTGACGAGATTGATCGCTGACTATTATAATAATCTAACATATCGAATGTGTAATTCGTTTCGTCTGTTTTCATTTGTCATTTCAGATGAAAAAGAAATAGCACAATCGATAGGAAACCCGCAGAGTGGCCACATCTGTGAATATACTCTAAAATGTATGCATTTAATCTGATTTCCACGATTGCTTGGTGTATTTTTCAATAAACACTTTAAACATAAGAAGTTTCTCAGCTCTAGAGGGTTTTTATTATTTCGGACAAAAGAGTAAATTGAACATTTGGAATAAAGAATAGGAAACAAATGGTTTGAAATAAACGAAACGCAAGAACAAAACAGTTTACTTTTTAAAGGAAACTTCTATAAGAGGTTTGATTTGGCTGCCATAGCTGAATAGTGTTATGGATCCATGTGTTGCTGTTTACTGTTACTCACTTAAGACCTGTTGTATAGAGGAAATAATGCTCGTTAAATCTGTTGGGTTCAAAGTCTTCAAGGTGGAAAGCCAAGGATATCATGAGTTGGGTATCAGGCCAGATATTGACCGTTTTAACTGACCGTAGCTCAAAATTAAGCCGCATTTTGATTTGGTCAGCTAATTTTGCTTCAGATTGAAATTTGCAGCTGAAAAAAGACTTGTAAACTAACAAAAATATGAGTTGTTTAGTGTTTTCCTCTTGGATTTCACAAAATTTAAAAATAATAAGATTAGACTTAATTACTGAAAGAATGTCAACAAAATATATATTTTTCAAGGATTACATATTAACAATATACAAAAATAATTTATGATTTATTTGGATATTTGATCTCAGGGGCTTATCTTCTTTAGGTAAGTATAGTGATATTTCCCATGTGGTTTACTCTCTTTGGTAAAGATAGGTTATCGCCTCCTGGATATCTCAGCAATCCTTCTCTATTTTCGGCCCGCCTTCTTGTCAACCATTTTTAACATTCCTCTTTTTTCAGACGTCTAAATAAAAGTTAAATATTTTTTGGCATAGCATGGCCACACCTGCGCCATGAAACTCCAACATCAATCATTTATTGATTTTGAGTTTTATGTCACTCTAAAGTAGAGGGAGAAGCAGTGTGACGTCTGTCATTTCATAGTTAAATGACTGGGATGACACTTAGGATATTCATGGTCCTAATTTTTGAACCATAACACTCTAACACTTTGAAACCTAGCTGTGCTCAAATACTCTTTGAGGTAATCTTTGGAGGAAATAGTCTTCAATATCTTACTATGGGGAATGCCTTACTTTCACTGAATGCAGTCCACCTTAAAGATTATTATCTTAATACATTAACGGGTAATCTCTAACAATTTGAAAGGAAGGATGACAATGAAAACATTAATTTTACAGAATGAATGCTTCAATCCTTATTATTTTTAAGAAAATAGAGGAGGTAAGAAAATTCGAATCAAAATTTATTTATTACAAACTCTAGTTTTATTTATCTTCATCCTTAAAGATTGAAGACACACTCATAATAATAATAAATATTTCTAAATACATAATACTAATTAAATCAATATATTACAATAAGGCTCATACTATGCGATCTGATCTTTATGCAACGAAATTCTTAGCTGAATTTTAAAAAAGATACTGATATATTTTTTAAAAAGATGTGTTAATAAATTAGGATATATTAATGCACATTACACAATATTAATGCAATAGACTACATAAATATTTCATGACATGCTCTAAAATAAATATATTCAGACGTCGTTTTTTTAAATTAGCAACTAAGCAATTCGCTTTTGTGGGTGGCAATACTTCTAAAATTCGATTATTCTTTTGTTACGAAAAGTGCATGAAATTCTAGGTCCAAAAATAAGAACTTATTTTCTACAAAGAATTGACAAAGAAATATTTGAAAAGAGCTTCATACGAAAAATTTACAGAATAGAAATAAGATATTAGAATTATTTCAGGGATATTGCTAGAACACAAAAAAGAAACAAAATTTTATATTTTCAAAAGGATTTTTTATTTCATTATTTGCAATTTTGTCTGATATCAATTTTTGTAAATAAAAAGGAACTACATGTTTTAATAGATTTAAGTGGATTTGTGAAAAAAATATTGTGGTCCTAATCATCACGGAAAATTGATATTCACTCGAAAATTCCTTCAATATCTTCGGAATGAACATTTTTATAGTTCTATAGAGTATTGAGGCTATTGTAATAATAAATGAAACAAAACAAAATCTGATACAGAAAGGAATAAAATCTAAAAATTTTTCTTTAGTAAAATTCTGAGTTTTTCAAAACAACCTGAAAAAAATTCTGTTCGTCCAGTATTGCTTATAAAAACTAGAAAAGCTTCAGAAACCGCTTATGCTACTGGAGCAGCAATTAAGCGATACCAGATTTTGCCATTTAGGAAAAGATTTAAATTAATCCTTTTGGGGGGAAAAGGATTCACCTACAGTTTAATCTTAGTTAATCCAAGGGCATCTGAATTCGTATTTCTTTTCCTTTGCTGATTTAAAAATCAAATTGTGCTCATTACTTCCATTCTGTTTGTAAGTCTAACATTGAAATTCTAAATGCATTTTTGCCTGAATGCGGCTGAGTAACTGCAACATATGGACAAGAATATCCACTATATTTCAATAGTAATTTTGGCTCAGTTTATTTCTTTTTGCAGTATTGAATTTATTGAAATACATGTTAAATAAGACAAACATGCTTTAAAACGAATGTAATTAAGTCGAAGGGGGTTTCAAGGTGACGATTGTGATTGTTGTGACGGTTTATTAACATCGCACTGAGGTGCTACTCGAGGGTTATTGGCAACGGACCTCATAATTTTGAAACTCGGTTAATTGACGACAACTGAGATGGAACCTCTCTCTCCTGCCTTTCCCACCACGTGAACGGGAGGCCATTCAGCCTCAACAGATTTATCATACATCAGTTACGGGTTCACGGGGAGTTCGTGGGAATTAATCAGGGCTTGAACCCACGGAAACAACTTGGCTACTGGACCTCGAGCTCGGACATATATTTAGCGTCAAATATTTAAGACTGTCCTGTAAAATACTTTTTGAGCTCATAAATTATCTATTTAAATAAATCTCATTTTACTGTATAATAATTTCAAGTCAGGTGTTTTCAAAGTTTGAGAATCGCTTGTCTAGCTTAATGTACTATATACAAGATGACAGAAAGCCTTTCCCATTAATTCATTTTATTTCCATGAAAACCTCATCATTTTCCAACATATCAGCGATTTAAGAAAAGAAGCGTTGTGACATTCCTTTGATTTCTTTATCCAATATAGACTTCACATATTCATTTCACTTGCTTGGCATCATAGTAAGTTTTGCTTTAACCATGGTATGGTAATATTAATCATGAAAGTTAATGAATAATATTAGAATGTGTTACTGTTTAAAATTTATTTAGATACCTTTTATATAATGTAATATGTGTTTTATCATTTCACTTCACATAACTATTCAGGTTAGAAATCTACAAAATCTTAACAAATAATTTAATTTAATGCCTTGTGGTCAAGAGCGTGGACTCCAGTTCAGCGTTGTTTTCGTCAAGTCGTGGGTTTGAACTCGGGTGCAACTGGAGACCCGCAGTCTGCCGGTCTACGACTATGACTACTAGGCTACTTTTATTTGAAGTTGATGAACTATAATCAGTACTTAAACCCCAGCTTGTTTAATCCAAGAATTATTAATATTATAAGAGGACTTGCTGACATTATGATTCGGTGACGTGGAGCTACTCCGAAAGTATAGCGTGAGAAACTCACGTGATCAAAGCTATGAAATTATAAAAAAAATACATAAATTGATTAAATCATTAATTAACTGTTATTTATTTGGAATCGGTGCTTATGAATTTCTAAATAAGACGGTAATAGAGGTTTATGTGAAAACGTGTAGTTGCATAGATTCCTGTTACATATTGAATATTTTCATGTGGGAAATCCAAATGCTTTTTGAAAAGTCATAGATGTATTTTGAATATATGTTTTAAAGGAGAGAATTTTAAAGCATTTCTAATATAAGAATTCCTAGAGAACCAACCAATTCTTGCAAAGTTTTGAAATGTGTCACTTAGGAATTTTTTAGTATATAGCTTGTGTTAGCCGCGCAGAATGATACAAATGTGTTGTGAATTATCGTAAAACAGTGTTGTATATAATAGGTTTTAATTATTAAATACCTAAAGATACGGTTCTTTAAGAAGTAAAAGTAGCGTAATTTTTTTAAGAAGTAGACCAATGAATTTCTATGTATTAATTAAAATTTTCCATGTCCAAAGCCATGATCCAAGTTTACTCGTTTTTAAGTGCAAGATTAAATCATATCACACAGTTCAAAATTTTTTATGTTATTGTGGTAAAGTCATTATCTTTGTTATAAAAGTATGTTGTATCATTTACTCGAAATCTCAGTAGAATAGGTATGGATAATAAGATTACAAATGCACGAGTTGCAAAGTTCTGCAATTTCTGCAGAAAAGTATATGTTAGTAAAGTGATTTTAAATTTAATCTTCCGTGGGTTGTATGAAAAAAATAATAAGTATATTTCTTAACTTGTTTCTCTTTTGTTTGTGCGAGAGTTAATGTTTCTTTCCAATTCTAACGACGGGTGATTGGGTTATGTTCGTTGTGGGTAAATTTTCGTTTCAAACAGGAACAGGTAACGAAAATTTCATCTGAGCAGGCTCATTCACTGATTCATAGCACAAATATGAGCTTATTCTTAGCTTCCACACCAAATTTCGTAATACTTGATGGTCCTGTTTTTTTTTTACACACAGCTCTCCAATTATTCCGCATAACGTTTATTTCGTGGAATCAGGTTTCGACCAATAGTACACTGGGAATCACATAAATTGCGCCGGTAGAAATAAAACTGTGTCTAAGAATTTTTTTCTGACAATTACTGAAAGATATCATCCTTAAATCCCTATCTGAAAAAGGAATTACATTCTTCTAAGAATTCCCTAAGGGCTTCCACTCTTTTTCTAGAATTATTTAAGTCTTGTCTAATCTCGTTTATTGTGACATGATGTTGGCAACCTATAAGTTCTCTGGAGCATTCGAAAACCTGGTAGACTCTCTGCTTTCTTTTTTTGCCCTAGTTTCTAAACCTTATAATGTAAGAAGAGGTTGAATACTACTAAAAAGTTCTGGAACTATGCCATTACCCCAGAGTTGTTGTCACTATCCAGCAGAAAAATAGGGATCCCATAAATTTTCATGTACATTCTTCTTTGCTAATTTAGCTGATTTATCGAGACATCTCCCATAACAAATACAGTTTCCGAATTTATAGAACTGATGCATGCATTGAGATGAATGACATTATTATTTACTTTCTAAAATAAATATAATAAAGAGTAATTTTTTTTCAAATTATGAACAGAGTTTTTGGAATAGTAACTTTTCTAAACTGTGAAACATTTTTACTGTTCAAACAATACATTTTTTTTTATTTGTAACGCGTAAAACACAGGGTATTCAAAATATGATGTCAAAATTTTTAACAGAATATAATAAAATCATTTTTAAACATACCCTTATTAGGACGAGTTCCAAATTAAACATAACTTGCACATTTTATTTTATTGCAATACAAATTTTCTATATGACTTTCTCGAGTCTCTTAAACGATGTCCTAAAATAATCGTGTTTATCATCACATTTCTAAGACATAGTTTACCTGAGCTTTTGTCTTTATAAAGACGGCTTGTTTCTTGAAATTGGAAATACCGCTTACAAATGCTTTTGTCAGTCGACTAATATCTTTTCCAAAAACTGTATGAAACGCTCTTTGGACTAAAGTTACAGATTTCCGTTTCGTTTCACAAATACCCGAAACATTTTTTTTTACTCAGACGCCATTTCTTGTTATTTCGATAGAGTGCCACCATAACTTCTGTAATGCTACCGACCAAGGTTAATTTGTATTTCTTCATTTTAAACCCTTTTCAGTAGGGAAATGCTTAAAAATGAGATCATTATGTTATTTTAAGATATCGCACATTATTTTGGGAAATCCTGTATCATCTCTCTCTCTCTCTCTCTCTCTCTCTCTGTGTGTGTGTGTGTGGTGTGTGTGTGTGTGTGTGCATGTGCGTGTGTGTGTGGTAGTATTCACAAAAATAAACAGTTTTGGTGAAAGAATGCATAAACTAAAATGAAATACAAATCGCTGCATGGAGCAACAGAGTAAAACCAAAATTACGAGCAAAAACACAAGAATAACGTATGCATTAATAATTCGAGATAAAAACCAACGTTTTTAAGAACAACGTTTTTATATGATGGCAAAGTATATTAAAGAAAATTATTGAAATAATAGTTAAAACTGGTCGAAAATATTGCATTGTTAGGCAAGTAAGAACGGTTCTCAAAATTTTAGAGCTCTACCTTGATGCGAAGTTGGTTAAATTAATGATGGAAAATTTGATGACACACTGATACACACACAGATAGACACATACCAAGTGAAATACATAAAAACGTTAAAACTAACTAAAATTAATTGATTCATCCGGTAAATTAAATGGTTGGAAGGCAGTTTTACCCAACCTCCCTTGACGACAGGAATTATTTGGTGGTATTTTGCCAAATGTGGCTTCCCTGGTCCGTTTTACGGACTTAATGTTCAGCCAAAAAAAAATCGCCAAGTTTGGTACCAATTTTTAAAATCGTGCCAAGTGGTTGGGCTAAACTGCATTATTAAAGAAAATATAAGTTAAAACTTGTCGCAAATGTCTAAATATTGCATTGTTAGGCGAGTACGAACGATTCCCAAAATTTCAAAGCTCAAGCTTGATGGGAAGTTGGTTAAATTAACGATCGAAAATTTGATGACACACACACACACACACACCAAGTGAAATTCAGAAAAACGTTTTAAAAAGGCAATCACTTCTTTCACACCTGCTGTTCGAGCAGTCCCTTACGATCAGCTTCAGACTGAGAAGTACGAAAGAATCCGATTTCGCACAGCTACAGATGCACCTGCGCAAACGCTTTCGGATTGGGCAACTGCCTGAGGGGAAAAATTCTCACCGTACAATCGTATCGCTTCTATGATACGATTGTAACTTCTTGGAAGTAATGCTTGTCTGATTTTTAAGAATTACTAAATTCCCCCATTATTCTGTTCGTTATTAGAACAGTTGACCTGATGGAATAACCTCATCGATGACTTTTATTCACTATGACGAAGATTTGCTTACATTTTCCTCTTCCTCTTCAGGTAGTATTTGCATTTATGGTGCTCTTTTTCTACATATAAATCGCAACAGCACGCTTTAGGGGTTGTAATTTTGAAACGTGCAAGGGCTTCACCATTTCTTTTCAGTTGAGTATTTTTTAAAGAAAATTGTTTTTATTGTTGAGTACAATTCATTTGTTGAATTGTTTCCCTTTTTTTCTGAACCGTTTTATAATGTATGAGTGTATTTGCTCTGAATTATTTATTGGTTCTAGGCTTGGATGTTTCCGGGTAAAAATATCGAGCCTTGCATTATCTAATGTGTATAAGCCAAAAGAGGGTTAAAACCGACTCAATTATTTATTTTCAAATAAATATAAAAAAGTAAAGCTTAATTTTTAAAAATTGGAAAATAATATTTATTTGTTTGATGCACTGTATTTGTGGTTTTCTATAAGTGAATTCAATCAGCAGCATCTTTTTCCGGTGAAAAGCTCTTTTAAAATTAAAACCCCGTTTAAGAGGCACGAATGACTTCAGAACTAATTTTGAATTAGCTTTCACTCCCTACCAGTTCAGGAATTTTAATTAAATTCTTAAGTGAAAATAATTATTTTTCAATTACTCGCAATTCCTATATTAGATATCGTTTCACCATAATTTCTCACATAATTTTTTTTCTTGTTTTAAATTATTGAGTTTTAAAATTTTTTAAGTTTTTTTAATACATCAATATGAAGTTTAAATCTTCACTAATCGTTTCGAAAAAAAAGGATTTTAAGATACCTTCTCACACTAACTTAAAAATTCATTTTAGACTTTAATGTGGGATAATTCAGCGTCTTAGTTTAAAAAAAAAATCAAATTAAGCACTTCGAATATTCTAATAATTTATTCTCCCTTCCCTCCCCCCTCTTTACAGTTTTGAATGTTCTCTTGTATACAATTCTAATGCTTTATCTTCATTCAATATAACAGTAATCATCCATTATTATTTACACAGTTACTCTATAATAACCAAGTCAGTTTTTTTCTGACAAAAAAGAACTGCAAACGACTCTTATTTCCCTTTCTGGAAAAAGTATCATGTTAGTTTCAAGATTTTCTGGAGTCTTCTATTTTTCATGATTCCCCTGAATCTTTTTCCAGCATCAGATAATCTGGTGTGTGATACAAGGACACCATCCCCTGGAGCAATCCTAAACAAGGTAAGTGCTCTGTTTTTTTTGTTTGTTTGATTTCTCTCAAATGATATTATTATTAAGAAAGGAAAGAAGGGAATGAAACCTAAGTTACATCGAAGTTGTTTATGTCACTCTGTTATAAGAAATATAGCTTTTTGAAAATATTTTTTGTAACTGTTTTTTTATGTATTATGCTGATTGATAAAATGTGTTATCATCTACTTTACACAAGGCCAAGTAGAAAACTAATACCTTAATGACAATAACTTTTTGTTATCTGATTTTCACAATTCTTTTTATACCTAAAGAAGAAATTGTATCGCCTTCATTATGCAATCCTACCACCATGTTTCAAACGGATTAAATAGTTAATAAGTACTAGACTCCAATCGAAGATAAGTATGAGCAAGTCAAAATACTTTATTAACTTCTGAAGTATAGTTAAGATCAGTCTTTCAAGAATTCTTCTGAACTCGTCAATCCTAGACTACCTCCAAATAATGAAATTTTAGCTTACCAAATCACTCATACTGCTTCAGACACTTCTCAATTACAGCCAATTCTGATCTCAGTTCTTTAACTAATATTCGTTTCAATCTAAATGAGAAATAACTATATATCCTCATGTCGTTACTCTCTATCTCGTGTTTCTTGCTTTTAACTATATTGTCATTTAAATTCAATTGTCCCAATCTCTAATTCGATTCACTGTATTTCTCTTCGTCTAAAGTACCTTATAAAGTTTCATTTTGGATGGGAAGATATTGTAATTTTATGCAATTCAAATTTCAGTAAAATCCCAAAGGATAGAGAGAAGAAAATTCCAGACATTAGCACCATAAATGCAACATGTATTTTTTTGTGTAGTGTATTATTTACATTTTTACATATGACTCATCCATTACTAAGAACTTGCAAAAACCAGACTAGCCGGATAAATCCTCAAGAAGTTGTTCTTGACTTTTAACGTTAGTGGCAGATACCATCCCTTCATCAGGGCAAAAGTGATGTTCCTGAGAGTGTTCTTATGACACCTTGTTGTTTCAACATTATCTCTAGAAAGTTTGCTATTTTCTTCGGTTCTCAGCATTTCAACGTATTGCATTGTAACATAGAAAAAAAACGTATAACATACTGGGAACAACAACAGTTCTGAAAATAAAATTATAAAAAAAAAATATATGTAATCAAAGGCATTACTTTTCAGTTCTGCATTGTAATTCTTCAATGACCGTGGTAGCCTAGTGGTCATGGTTCCGAACTCTCTGAAGTTTGTCTAGTAATGGGTTCAAATCCTGATGCCACTAGAAAAAACTATGATAAAGACACGATGTTTAAGGGAACTGATGCACGTTAAACCTGCAAAGATTCCAGGTCCTTAATTTGTTGGGATGTGGAAGTTTAAATAGCGAGGTATATGATCAGGTGTCATCCTGATCACTTGACCGAGTTTCAAAATTACGAAATCCATAGCCAATTGCCTGTTGCTTCTAAGTGCGACGTTGATAAAACTATAAATCAATCTTAACTTCTCTGAATTTGATGATCTTAAACTTGCTACTTATTGCTTTCTGATATAGTTGACGAGAAGCCTGTGATTTGAATTAGAGATATGGTTATGAGCACTGATTTTATTTAACACTCCTTTGAGCAGTTACAAGCTCTAGGGAGAATTCAATGAAACTGAACACCAAATACCTGCAATACCTGAGGTGGAGAAATTAAGTGAGGTAGATAATACAGCTGAGCTATTATCGACGTAATCGGCATATCGACATGGTTCAATACTCAGAATTAATACTAATAGGTTTGGTACTAATAACGCTTGTGTTGTTTAGGTCAAAAAATAAAAATGATATCTAATCGTTTTAAAATACTTGTAAAAATATTTTTAAGGTTTAATTTTTCAAAAATAATTTAACTTATTATAAGGGATTTATTTGTATCAAATAGAAAAAAAAAATTTATAAATTCGAATGATGATTAATACATTTGATTAGTAAAGAGAATTAAGTGTAAAGACTAAATAATTACACCAGTTATTTAATTATAATTTCGCAATCATATTAATGGCACTATTTTGATTCTAATAAAAATAGGAGACATATATAACTTTGAATTGCATAAAATGGAGATTTCTTCATTGAGAAAAGATACAAAGAATTACAAATTTATGTCTCTGTAACTAAATTGTTTTGTTATTTAAATTCTGTATTAATTAGGGGATGGAATAAAAGGTAAATATATAATTCTGTGAGTTTAAGCTGCAGCATAAATAATAGATTATTTGAATTACTAACCGGTATGAATTAATACATTTGCAATTAATTAGGTTTTCCTTTTGAATACTTAAGTATGTAAATAATGAATCTTTCACAGAACATGATATTTCAATTTCTAAAATTCTCATTGTACTTTAGAAATAATACCACAGCCAAAATTATAAAATGTATAGATTATTAATTTCACACATTTCAATTTCAAAAAGGCATTGTTTGGAACTCAGATGTACACAAAATATATTAGTTTTATTATTATTATTATTAAAATAATATTTTGTTGAAAATAATAGGAAAACTGTTAAACGTAAGTTTGTAGCATTAAAAATGTTATAGATTATATAATCTGCTCTTTCTTTTTTATGTGGAATAAATTCTTGAATTATTTCACATAAAAGTTTTGAAAAGTAGCAAAAACATTTTCAAAGGACTTAAAGATTTTTGTAAGCAATATGTAGAATACTTACAATACAAAACTTAAGAAATAAGGTTATATAAAAGGTTATATAACTCTATACTTCAGAAATAAGGTTATATAAAAAAAAATTTAACATTTTAAATGAAACCATCCGCAGATCTAGAAAATTTTAAAATATTGAAAACTATTTTGCTATTAATAACGACTGATATAGAAATATTATAAAAATAGAAATATTTTAATAAGAGATTTATTTAAATCTACTTATTGAAGTTATATTTTTAAACCTATTAAGCGCATTGAACTACTTTAACATTTGAACGAGTATACATATAAGAATAATTTTCATTCACTCGGATGCTATATTTTTTTTTTGGTCTTCATCCTAATAATATTAAAGTTATGAAACATGATATATATATATGAATACTTATGATTTGCAACACATGAGAATTTCAAGGCATCCTCCTACCTTTAAAAAGCGATTTTCGGTCATAAAGTCTAATTTTTAATTACCATCTATTATTAAAGCCGGATTTCTTTGCTTTCTAGAACAGTTTCAATTTTGTTTTTATCATACATAGAACTTGAGTTATAAGTATTTTAATAATATTCTGAGTCAATTTTTAGAACTGGAAGTAACATTCTGCTACCGGAAATGGAACTTTAGTATTTGTTTTTCATTGATATTTTAAGTGATATTGCCATCAAAATATCTTCCAACATGCAAGATGAATTTCCCAAGACCCAAAATGCAAATGAATATTTTAATGGTGTAATATGGCATAGAGTACAAGGGAAGTTTTAATTTGTTTGAAAACTGTGAAATTGGGTGCATATGATGCAATTATACAATTTAAAGAAGGACATCAAGACTGCTTAAAAGTCTTAAATAAGTTGAACATTGAAATTCCGGGCTACTTTACTGTAAAGGGATACGAAAAGTTGGATTACAATCGAATCAGGGATTTGAAGCGTTATACAATACCTGTTAAATGTAAGCGTAGGAAAGTTTTAAAGGTCATCAGAAAGAAAAAGGTAAGTTATTAAAGTAATACAGATAGTGAACTTTACAAATCAGGGTCCTTTCAATGTTAAATTTTTATTTAATTAGGCAAATTTCTGGGTAGAAATGTATTTTCAACTTTTCCTCAAAATCAAGATTTTAATGTATTGCTTCAGCGCAAAACATCGCATTGAAAAAAGTTATGTATATAATGTTATGAAAATTTCATGGAAACTCTTCAAAAGTGAATTTATGATTTTAACCTCTCCTATTTTTATAATTTGATTACGTTTTATTTTATTGAGGATAAAAATCATAACTTATCACAAATTTCTGTACGTTAAAGTACAATTTCCTATAAATATTTAATTTTCAGGGTTATAATTGTGAGAGAAGCACAAATCCTGAAGTAGATTTAATTCATCATAATAAAATTCACAGAATTCAAATATGTCTATTTAAATTTCAGTTTTGTTTTTAGCACAAGTGCCATTTTTCTGCTATTTTTATGTATTTTTTGAGCTGAAATATTGAAACATTAATTTATGCAAATTTTGCATTGCATTTTAAGTTCTTAGCCATATCTTATAATATAATGCTTATAAAAAGTTATTTTTTCTATTATTTAAAAAAAATCCTCTTCTAAGGTAGGCAGATACCTTAAAATCGTATACTTAAGAAGAGTCGGTACATTTCCAAAATTCTTGAAATAATTGTTAAGGTTACTGAAACCTCTTTTACGAAGAAAAATTTATTTATTTCATGCAAAGACAAAATAATCTTTCACTTTTTTTAAAATCAAAAATAACGAAGAAAGTTCTTTTAGTGTTGATGTATTTGTATACTTTAGTATATGTTTATGAAAAGAATATTATACTTACAAGTCTGAAAAATTATGTTTGGTCAATTAATTATCACTAGCTGTATATTTGTTACATTTATAAGTCATGTATTCACTTTTAGATACTTTTTGTATAAGATCTAGTGCATTTATGATTTCGAAAATTAAAAAAAATACTCATAAACATATGATTATATACACAGCGTATAGTTATAATTTCAAAAAAAGTTAAATAAAGATTTAAAAACTTAAAATTTTATTATTTTAACTTCCCACAATTCTTATAAAAATATCTACAATACTTAAAATTTGTAAAGATCAATTGGAAAAAAAAAATTATATTTACTATATAGGAAATTACCTGATTTCATAATGTGGTAAAAGTCAGCACTATGGATAAAGTAAATTTTGAGAAAAGTGTCCCAAACTCCTAAGAAAAATCACATTTTAAGAAAACGAAAATACACCTATTTTTCTTTATGGCATTGCATGAGTCTTAGCAATTATAAAATTCTATTTTTGAGCATGTATGCTCTAATTTTAATGTAAAATTAAAAATGTAAAATTTTAAATATTTTAATGTCTTTGTTACCTTAAATTAGCTGTATTATTATCAACATAACAGCACAAATATTTGTACTGACTCTCAACTCTAATGCAATTGAAGAATATAAAATTGTATAATAAATTTTACGTAAACATTATTATTCTTAAGGAATTAAATATTATATATGAAAAACCGCTTATAATAATAAATTTGTAGTTCTTAACTTCCATGTGCTGTTTACCAAATATTAGATTTCTAAACATTTATTAAAATGTTCAATTCCACAGAAATTTTGTGGGTAATAAAATAAATGAAACTCCTTTTTTTAAACAAAGATATAAAAAAACCATTAAAATATTTAGAGCAATATTAAATTTTAAAACAAAATACTTTTTTTTAAACTCTACATTACAGGAAACATTTATATGATCATCAAATTGCAAATAGTCTTCAATTTACAACAAATCCCGTTTATAAATAAATTTAAATCAATCAGTAAAATTTAGAGCAGAGATTTTCAAATAAGAATCTAAAGAAATTAAATTCATTTAAGAGAGAAAGAAAAAATAATGGAACTCATGACAAATTCTTTCTTTCTTTTTATAATGCATAATTTTCTTATGACAAAAAAAAATTTCTCTTAAAATAGAATACGTTTCAATTTCCACCAGATTGTGTTTTTCTTCAAGTTACATCCAAACTATAATATTTCTACCACAATTCATCGAATTAGAAAAAGAATGCTCGGGTGACTATCAGGTAACTAATAGCTACAATAAAAGAGAAGAATATTTATCAAAAGAATCCGTTACAACATACGAGGGGGAGGGGATATTTCAATAAATCTCTGGAGAGAAAAGGGCACAAAATATACAGACAATGTTTCTTTGATTCAATAAGGGCTACATACGTTTTTCTTTTCAAAATTCTTCTTTCTGGTCTTGGAACATCATATGAATAAAATAAGCATTTATTATGGGAAAATTTTTTAATATTACGGAATATTTTTCGGTTGTTGTATTTATTTTTATTTGTCCAAGAATTTCTGCGTATGTATCCCGTCATTCCTGTGCATGGAACATTACTTGTAAAATTAATATGCGTTTTTTGCTATTTGATATATTTTTTTAATACTCAAGATTTAAAAATGTAAATGGGATTTGCATTTGTCTTTGATATAATAGTATTGCATCCATTTATTAGCAGTCACTAATTAAGGGCATATATAGCGGAAAAAACCCTCATCAATCCAGCTTACCTTTATTTATTATATGTTCAATTTTTAAGATATCCGAACTACTTATATCCGATTTATTGTGATTTTTCAATTTGTAAACCATACTTTTTTTGTAACTAGTATATATTAATATATGGGATCTTAAAACAAGTTGCATTATTTAATTATCAATTCTAACTCATTATTTTCTAAATTCAAACTACAATATTCAAAGTTTTGCATCATATTCATTAAAAGTCAGTTCACATGCTTTAAAGTAAATCTATAAGAAACATTTTCAAATTACTAAAATACTTATAATCTATATTTTAATTCAAATACGCATTTTCTTGGTGGAAAGATTAAGTTCATTAATCTTAAGTGGATATTGATGACGTCGAGTGAATAAATTCAAGAAAGTTACCATTTTGTTAAAGTAAAAACATTCTTTCGAGTCTTTTTGTATATTATTTAAATTAATGGAAGAAAAAATAATGAAAATGTATCTTACATATCTTTAAGAATCAGATTTAAGTAAGAATATAAGAAAGACAGAAGAAATAAAAATGTAATTAAATGTAGACCAAAATTAACCAAAGTTATTCTAAGACAAATATTCTGCATATTGAAAGTCATATAATGGTGCGTTAAAGAAATATTACGGAATACCTACACTGGCATAAGATATCGTGATAAAAAAAATTTAAAACACTTTTTCAACTGATCCTATTTATGAATGCTAATGCATTGTGTTTTTAAATTAAATGTCAGATGCATATAATATCAGCTTAATTTCTTTGGTCCGAAGTACGAGCAAACTGGTCATTTCTTCAATTTGTTTTGGAAGAATATTAGTAATGCGCAAGGAAATAAAAAATAAAGAACATTACGAATCCGTATAGAAATATTTCACCGAAAAAAAAATCTTTTTTTTTTGTATGAGTTTTGTGATATTTCATGCCATCCCAAAATAAAAACATTACATCCAATAAAAAACAAAGGTATTCGATTTTTTTTTCTAATTGATGTTAAAGCAGTATTAACAATTGTCTGAACGTCACGTTGCGGCTACAACAATCAACTGAATGCATAATGGCTAAGATTAATTTGCATATGTTTGCTATTAAGGTGCCTTAGCTGAGAGAGTGTAATACATTGACTATAATTTTACATTGCTTTGAATTTCCAATGGCGTATGGCTCACTTTTAATTTTTAGTTTTAAAATATAAAAACTTAACAAATTACGAGAAAAAAGTGTCCTGAGTTTTTTGATGCAAGATGAGATTTTATATAATTTAAAAGTACGGAAAATTTATAAAACACACGGAAATAAAAAAAAATTCTTTGATCGCTTTTTGAATATTTAATAATATATCATATATAATTTCCGTTCGTTCATTTAAAGATGCATATTCAATAGAAAAAATGAACGCATTTGCATATACATATAAACGTGTACAATACTTCAATATATATAAATGTGCACATCAGTTTCATAACATATTTTATAATAAAGGGCCTTTGAATTATGTTACCTAAACACTGAATATAAATATTTATGATACTTTTCCATTTCTCCAGTGCAAGTGATAAGGCCGCCAAAAATGATACATCCTACTCCCAACGTAATATGTGATAACTGTGTGTTGTTGTCAATAGTCTACAGAGCCAGATTTGCGCCGGCGAAATGGGAAAATACCACATTTATTTTAGAATATTTTGCTAGATATATCATTGCACTCTATCTTTTTCTGAGAAATGACATCCCAAATTCATTCTATTTGTTTACTTATACATTTTTTTATTTATATGGTCTCCATGTTAACGTTCAAAATCTTACACTAATCAGCTATCAAAACTTGGAATGATAATTAAATTTCAATTAAAAATATCTCGTTAAATACAAACACGTACTGTAATTAATAAATATATTGTACCGAGTGTTGAATTATGGGATGTCAAAAGTAAGTCATAAATGTCATCATTGTACATGCAATGCCTTAAATAAGGGCATAAAGCTAGATCAATGCTTTGCCTTATCTAAGTCTTATGCATGCCAACTCTGCAAAACTTTGGTATCAAAGTATATAAAAAATATCTAATAGTTAATATTTTATGCTTCAAAATATCAAGGGAAGCTGCAATTTATCTCTCTATTTTCTAATCCAAATAATTTATCAAGGTATTATTAGCCAGGTATCAAGATATTTTTTTTTAATTTTTTTTTTAAATTTATGTAAGATCGGGTGTGTCTGAATAAATATATATCACCTTACAAATATCTTTCGAAAGAATTCTTGGCAAAGTTACCGAAATAATCTTTAAATTAATCGAAAGGCATATAACCTTCTCCGAAATAACAAACAAAATGAATGAAGTTTATGGGAAACGCCCTTTGACGCAGATAATATTTTAAAGACATATTTGACTGTCATTGCACGAAGCTGTGTCAGGAAAGCAAAGGAAGTTGTATTAGTGTTTTTCAATAAAATTAATGTCATGCCTTTTTTGAGATCCATTACATTTTAAAAAATGTAGCTTCCTTTCTTTGTTTTGTCAGACATTACAATTCATTACAGACATTACAGTTGATGTGTAAGCTTATTAGACATTTATAACTAAACATACGAAAATAAAAATAAGTTAAATATATAAAACAGTACTTAACTCTTAGTGAACTATTACACTGTTTGAGATTTCAAAACATAAATATCATACGAAATTTACTTACATTTCTTTCATATTATTTTTTTAATTATAGATAAAAAGTGGGTTTGAACAATATTCTTCATGAAATGATGTTAGTCTACATTTTATAATACCTAGAATGTTTTTCCCACATTATTACTCGCCTGTTGAAAATGCTTGATTTATAATAAATACATGTTTATTTTTTCAGTAAACTTTATTTAATCATAGCACTTCATATTTGTTTTACAATCTTCCTTTGGCTTTCTTTTGCTTAAGTGGAAATATTTTTACTATAAATATAACAAAAATTCAATTGTTTTAAAATATACTGTTTGCTTTGAACTTTAAATTTACATTACTTTCCTACATTTTTGTTGCATTATACTCGTATATATTAATTCTTCATTATTTTTTACATAGCTTTCTCATAGCTTTCGGGATTATATTTTCATAAGCAGGTACAATTTATCGACGAATTAAAAGAAAATGTTCATTTTTATATCAATCATACAAATTTAAAAATACCATTCTAGAATAACTACAAGATTTAGTATAAACAATATTTTAAAAATGAGTCAGCTTAAAAATTTTAATTATTTTGCTAAATCTCCAATCAATAATGTTATAATTTTACAATTCCTTAAGACATTTTCTTCTAAGATTAAAAACACAATTACTGTTGATTTACGAAAAATTACAAAAAATGTACTTTACAGGAAAGGTTTCCCAATAACTTAAATTTGTAAAAATATTTTCCAAGCAAATGTACCTTTTCCAACTAAAGCTTGCAGTGATGCAAAGAAAATTATCTATGATTAGCCAAACATAATTAGGTAGAAATGTTCCTTATTAATTTTTGGAAAGAGAGACAAGTTCTTCAAATTTCATAATTACTTTACTAAATGAACAAATTTATGCATTATGTATTTTCATGAATATAATTTTAAATTAGAGTATTAATATACTATCTAAATCAATAGATAATTTTTCAATTTATTTTTCCCCTTAAAAAATTACAAAAATTAAGAATTGTATCAAGGGTTAAAAGTGATCAAAGCTTAATAAATCCCATAAAATTAAATATTTTCTGCAAGAATCTAAGAAAATTATTTATGTTTAACCTATATAAGCTTTTCAAAGCGTGAAGTATTCTTTATGTAGGAAATGTATTTAAATTTTGTTATAGTAATAACATATCTCAAAAGCAGTTTCATTCGTTAAAAATATTTTACTACATTACTTTATACATTTTAGTATTTTTTAGTTCTTAATACTTTGTTCTTATACTTGAAGCCCATAATTAATCTTCAAAACATGCTTTATTATATTAGTACAACAAAAAGTAACTTATGAAAAATATGTTATGAAATTATTTGAAAAAAATATGCTTTCAAAACTACGCATGAAACATGAAACGTAATCTGACGCTCTCTACTTTATCAACAAATTAAGGTGAAAATAAAACTCAAATTAAAGTTTTCTGTTTTACTAAAAATTGCATGCTTTAAGCAAAACACGTAAGAGAATAATTTACTTTATTGCTTAGAAAATAATTTATTTTCAGAACTTCCTTACTTTGTATGTGATATACTAAATGGTAAAAAAAAAATGTATAAGATTCTTTCTTGGATCTTTGAATCTTCTATCATAGACAAGATTTATAATGCTGAAGATGTAATTTTTCAACATGATGATACTCTTCATCATAGTGTCAAAATGTAAGTACTTTGCTACATTTATACCTTCTTATATCTCTAAATAAAACATGCATATCTGATAATTAATTGCATGTCCCAAATTTTAGGTTTCACGTGTTAGACATTTGACTTTTACACATGTCACATTTAGATGAATGTTCTACATATGTGGCCTGGATTGAATACAGTCGGAATTTAAAACATATTTAAATTTTTTTATCTCTACCAGATAATAATATTGTTGAAAAAAGATTGAATTTAAAATGAAATTGAAAGGAGCATTAAATATTATTTCTCACAGTCTTTTTATTGAAGAGTCCTTGGACAACTTTATCAAATCTATCACAGTAAAAAGTTCATTTGTTATTATGGTAAGTTGTACTTCCAAATAAAAAAATATTAAGAGCTTATACTTTTATGCATAATTTTGAACCCTATTTTACTTGTTTGGTACAAAGGCTAATTGAGAAGCCTTTTTCCTAAATAAAGTAACATATATTCTACATCATTATGAAAAAATGTATTAATTTTTTTAAAAAAAAAATGAATGCAGTGTACTTAGGATTCACTGAAAATCATTTAAACTTTTACAAACTTCAGAATCATTATGGGTTATGTAATACACAAAACATCATTTTAAGCCATAAGAATGATTATTATGGATATTTAATCATTTCTTTCTCATATTATATTGACCAGATCTCTTTGAAACATCCAACGAGAAAATTGCTCGTTTCATTTTCTCTCGATTTCTTCTATTGGGTCTCTAAAGTTCAGGCAGCCAAGTGATCATGATGGCTGACTCGTAGCTAGCGTTTCTTTTTACGAATCGTGAGTAAGAATCCTAATAAGACTTAAGACCCAATGTGTAGCAAACCTGATGTCCATTAAATGTGGTCGAGGTCCTATGCCCTTCCATTGGTGGGGTGTGGAAACTTAAAGAGCGAATTGCCAGCTCAGCGGTCACACCTCGTCTCCTGACTGAGACTCAAAATAGGAGGATCGTTGCCAATACCTCTCGTGTTGCTTCTCAGAACGACTTTAAAGAACAATCATTTCTCCAGGGTCCCCACCAGTAACCCGATTGAGTCATAATACAGATTTCTTTTGAGATTATATCATCTGGGAATTTTTGAATGACGTTATTTTTCGCATCCTTGTATTATAACTATTTTGATGACAGTCTTACTATTAGACAAAGAAGCATTTAATAAAATTATGTTTCATGAGACTTATTGTTAAGTTTACAAGCTGTGTTAATATTTATTGCATGGAGAACAGGATCTCATCAATACGCTTTTCTGATAAGAATAATGTTACTGATCAATTTACATACGAAACCCCGACCATACTTCTTCGAGAGAAAATACTTTTCCAGATAATTCTCTGTGAAACTGCCTGTGACAAAGTAATGTAATCACGATTCTTATGTAAAGAGGGAACAATATCTAATTTAGCAAGTGATGTAAATTATGATGATGTCCCTAGTTTAAACCTATAAATTATCGCAAGAGATGAGTCTGGGGAAAATTCTCGTAATCTTGAGGTGCTAAATGAGAAATGATATTAAACTTAGCTGCAGGGGATTTGCATAAATCCTCTAGATTTAGCACATATCGAGTTAATGCGTACATAGTGAGGAAGAATGTTCTCAAAAAGGGATGTGCTTCATACACAAAGAGGATTATTATTTGAAAAGATAAATTTAAATTTATCATCAAATGAAATAAAAGTTTTTATACTTTTAATACAATTTTAATTACTTAAGTTTTTTCCTCATTCTCACATTGACTGTCTTTGGGGATTATGAGTTAAATTCAGATTTCACTAAAATGATCTAAGCTAACATCCAAAAAGGATTTTTTGATAATCATCTTCTTAATACTTAGAGTGGGGTTATTCTATCTTATCTGTATGAAATGAAATTCTCTGTGTGTATTCATACGTATTTCCCTTACGATCATCGATTGGAGGCTCTTAATTAGTCCGCATTCCATTTTGAATTTTCACATGAAAGACCCGTAGAAAGTCATTATAAACATAATCACCAGCAATGCCACCAGTTCATACACGATGAAAGTACGCTTTATTTGACTTTCTGGTGACCTTTCATCTCTCCCGGTGATTCGTATAAATGACGTTTTTCGCCACGTTTGGCAGATACACTTCTCACAGACAGTCATGCAATTTCAACCGACACATATCTGCGCAACAGAAGCATACACGATCGATGGAAATTTTTTTATATCACCAAGAAAGAAATCAACCATTATTCGTAGAGGCACCCCTCCATCATTTTTCATCTTTAAAATATATGAGAACTCTTGCTATAAATATTAAATCCAATCTAAATACCCATCTATTGTTACAGTTGATTAGGGTTAATACACTTAAGGTTGCACTAAATGTTAGTCTTGTTTTATTTGAGTAATAATTGCCATTTATATTACTCTATTTGATCAAAGCTTTCGTTCTCCCTCTGTATGATTATTTGGCCTCCTTATAATTTCTTATCTAAAGATTCATAGTCTAAATATTAATATTTATTCAGAGAGACGAAACTCTCTGTTTCAATATTAAATGTATATTCTAAATTAGTTTTATTTTCGTATTTCTTTTGACACAGTGCAATGTAAATATTAAATTGTCTACAAGACTAATGATACATCTTTTAAAAACTTGCTTTTACGTATAAGAATAACACAGAAAATATTGCTTCTGCATTTTAACACCAAGTAATTGTAAACAAAGTAGAGATGTTCAAAAAGTTAATAATTTAACTCGTATAATCATATCAATAAGACTTTATAGCTGTCAGTTCCTTGTTGGAAGTTACTGAAGAAGATCTGAATTATAAATATAAAAGTAAATGTACTGGAGCTCAATTTGCTAAAAACTAATATTCCAATAATGTGCGCAAAGAAAATTTCAACTTTTGTAAGAAATTAAGAATCTTTAGAAGCCAGTAAAACCTTAAATGAATCTTAAAAATTTTTTAGTAGTTTTTATTCATGGAGAAAATCGGCTTCTACAATCTGTATGATCAATTTTAATAAATGTTTCCTCTTTATGGTTGATTTGAGATTTATGATTCATGTAAGCCATATTTCATGTTGGTGAACATATCTTGCTAAAGTGAACCAAATTCTTAAATGGAATAAGATAAGGACTTCTTAAGAATTAATAAATATTTATAAAGCTTCAGTATTTGTGCCTGAGAACATTTTCTGTTTTACGACTTCAGTGAACTAACACTTTGTAATTTGTAATTCTGCTTTTGTCTTTCCAGTTATGGTGAAAGTGTTGAATGTGGAACAAATGTTATTACTATATAAATCAAAATTCATTTAAGAAGATGAATGTATCACAACACAATTCCAAATTCGTAAGCTTATTCATTAATCTGTTGAATGTTATTTAAAAAAACAAACAAAAAAAAATTTCCATGAAATATCAAGTATTTTTCTATTTATCAATACACTTTAAATCTTTATTAAACTTACAGACAACATTATACGTTACAGAATTATAACCATAAAGAAATATATATTTTCAAACCTTTTATTGATCTTAACAGTGAATATAACTATACATGTAATAGATACTCCATGATAGCTGCTTACAAATATAAGTAACAGTTACTCCATTCATTAATGAAAAATATTTTACAGTATCAATTAGATACCTTATAGTTTCAATACGCAGTAAAACTTACAGATTTTAAAACTAATTCTCTTTACATTAGCGTATTAAATTGTTTATTTTTTAATGTCTTTTTATTTTTGTTCGATTACTTCAGTGATGCATATAAAAATCATAGCTTCTCTTTTTCTTTCTCTTTCGACTGTTTTGTCCTTATTAATTCCGTATTTTCAAAATATTGCACAATAACCTTAAATTCTTAAGACATGTTATGTGTTTGTAAACTCCTACGCATTCAATATACCTTTAAACTACTATTCCAAAGGTTTTTCGGTGCACGAATTTTATTTTAATTTATTTTTTGAAGTCATGGAGAAACTGTTGTTATTTTGAGCTCAAAGAGGCTTTACAGGTTCATTTTCAACAATTTTAAATAATTGCAACATATGTATTTACATCATTGAAAATAGTTTTTAAATCGTTTTAGAATGAATAGAACTCATACGGATGAACTCCTGACAATTTATGAAAGCAAGGCGCTCTTAGTACAACAATTTATGAATAAGTTTATACTTAAATGCACGAAGACTTTTGACAAGACGCCATTGATTAAAACCTCATCCGAACCTCTCCATTACCAATATTTAAAACACAATTCATACAAATTCATAGTCAGTGTTCTGTCTACAGTTCCATTAAGTTAATAACGAATATTGATATTTTATATTCCTACATTCGACCATCCTGCCTTATTCGGATCCTTGACTCAACCAAGATTTTGTTAGCTGATGTAGCTGTAATGCTTTGTTAACTAACATTTCTGGGAATGTTTATTTTGTCTTTGGAACTGTTTATTTTTTTTCTATATTTCTTTTTTCTTTCAATTCGATGCTACTTTTAGAAAACTGATTTCTCTCTCATTATAAGAGATGAATCATTAAAACCCCTTTCTATCATAATTTCTTTTATTAATGCGAAACAATTTTCGTGATTAAACACCTGTTAGTATTAGTCCAAAAAGAATGTCTATTGTAGTTCCTTCTGTAATTATTTTCTGAAGAACATTTTCCTCCCTGGTATTGATAATCATTTTTACCATATGATGATGGATACTGCGCGTCATTTTGTTGATTACGATTACCTTTATTCCGTGGACCTCTTTTTAATAATTTCTTTATTCACTACGCAAGCGCGAGTTTTTTTCTTTTTGTAAACAAACAACAAAGTATTGAGGTGCATAAGCAAAAACGTTATTTCACACTATTTCGAAATTAGATTCCTAACTGTATCATTTGCAAACATCTTAATCTTTTTTCAACTTAATCAGGATCGATTAAATAGCAATTTAAAAAATTATTATCTTTGTAAAATCATTGAATGATGAACTGAATTAAAATTTGAATTGAATTTGAATCAATGCTGAATAAATAGTAATTTAAATAATTTTTAACTTTTAAAACCATTTCTGAGCCTGAAAGGAACTTCACAAAATATATTGATTATATATGATACCTATTGAAATTTCGGGCATCCAGTTGTTGATACATGTTAATGAAAAGAATATGAATATCTTACTTGGGATATTTATTTTATGTATAATTCTAATCTTATACTTATACAATTAATCATTGCATATTAGTTCAATGAAAATCAGTTGAAATATTGTAACTGTATATTACTAATAGAAGGGAACTAATATCATGAATATATAACATCAAATTAATTAATAATCTAAAAATACGTCCTTAGTTAAATTCTCTTAAAATTTTAATCACAAATCTCTAAGAAACGTTTTCCTTCTGAAAATGAAAGGAGAATGCTAAGTAGTAATTAGTAGGCTTCAAAACTTCCTTTTAAAGGATAGTATAGAGTTCAAATGCATAGAAAAGTAAAACATACACATGGAATATTGACCAAACACTGAATACTTCAGTTGTTGTAAAATATTTGTCCGTAAAATTTCCTTTCTCTTCCTAAGTGTAAAGTTTAACTTTTCAGTTTCAAGACTCGTAGTTTCAAGAGTAAAGGCGGTAACATTAGCTAATGGGGACAAGAGGGCTACTCATGGCCGAGTAATTTCTCAAGCCTTGTCACGGTATTCGCTTGCTTATCGGCTTCTTACAGAGTTTTATTTTCCGAATAAAACTCCAGCTAAGGGAATATATCGAAACTCCAAGACAGGAAAAGTCTTTGAAGGAAATAGAACACTCAATTTTTCAAGCTTTGTTTCAACATGAGGAGGGTGTGATGAAACTAAATAAAATGTAATAAGTAAATATTATAATTTTATAATTCAAAGTGGGAAACACTTTATAATGTATAAATGGCGACATTGGGCTACTAGCAGCTTTCTCTCTTCTAAATTCGTGGAATTTTTAGTAATGTGAATTGCGTAAAATTACAATTTCTGTTCAACCCGAATGGAAAGAGATTAGGTAAATTAGATGAAGATAGGAGTGTAGATAATTGAATTAGAGGTAGTGATATACAAGCGAAATAGAATTGAAAGGAAAGAGAAGGGAGATAGATAATAACGAATTGCTGATGGATACTGTTAATTTGTATTTAAACATCCTAATTAGTTAGTGTTTTTAAATGAAGTTAATTCCAGTCAAAGTGCTAAGATATGAGCCGGATGTTATCTGGAAGTGTTTGAATCAGGATGACTGATTAGGTTTGCTCAAATTTCTTTATTAGGACATAATCTAGGGTTGACGAATTACGTGGGATTTGAGACAGAGTGACCTTATCTATTTTTCAGTGATTATAAATAAAATATATAATCTTGCTCTTACGTTCCTTCAGTGAGTTCAATAAATATTGACGAGCTAACAAGACTGAAAAATAGAGGTAGAATTAAATAAGGAACAACAGGCTTTACAAAGTGATTTTCTAAAGTAAAATTTTTAAAGTCGTAACTGATATACATATGTTAAATGCAATATACATATAGATTTCTAGACACTTATAACTTATAATGCAATTTACTAATAGCTTAATCATATTTCCTATGTTTAAGCATTATTTTATTAAACATTTTACGTAGTTCTGTGATTAAATACAATCGAAATTGAAAATAAGTAGTAATAAAAGGGAGAGAAGGGGGGGAAAGGAAATTTTACCCGCAATATTCTAAATATTTCTTAAATATTTTAATATATAAATCATTTAAAATTTTAATTATATTTCATTACAATTTTTTTTTTGTATGTAATGATTATTCTTCCCGTATATTTACCAAACAATGCAGTTTAGTAATATCAAAAATATAGTTTTTAATAACATGTTTATGAGCTCCTGAATTTTTTGTCTCTGTCCAAGAATTCTAATTTCTTATAATGATTATTGCATGAAATTGAATTTTCAAATCTCATTCTACGGAGATGAATTCTAAATTTGGAAGGGAATGATGTCTAAAATGGATAATTTTTACTAATGATTAGTTCCTTGGTGCTATAATTCGTCTCCCAAATTAGTGGTAAACATATTTGTCTCTGATTTAGTCAGTCTTTAGATAGTAAGAGAGGCGTATATTTAGGTGAGTAATTAGACAAACAAGCCTGCCTTTGCAAAAAACATATTCATGGAAATTAAAGTTGGACCCGGTTAATTCGCGTTTTTAACATGATTTTTCCTCTTCCTATTTTACATATCGAGTGATATACTTTCCATGGATAATCCGTTGTAAGGTAGCTTCAAATATGACCATATGTCTGCAACCCCATTTCTGATTCACGGCACCCCAGGCAGAGAGACGTTATAAAAACTTTATTTCTCCCTAGCCCCACTTGTTGTCAGCTACAATGGTGCATTCATTAAGCATGTGGCCCTGTTATATAGGTGTGGAATGGATGATCCGCTTTGTGAGGAGGAAATGCCAGAACTTGTATATGATGTGTCGGAGTGACATGTAGATTTAGGGCCCATTCGAATGACTTTCGACATGTAGCACCAGAACGGCATGAGTCAAACTGGACATTGTCCTGAAGGAATGAATGGTGTTGGGAGCAGATTTATAGGTTGCCTGTACAAGTTGATGTTTCCTATCAGGAATGGGAAAGAAATTGAAGGTGGAGGGAGACACCCCTGGCAGGCAGGATTAAGAGACGGATCAAAAAGAGAGCGAGGAGAAGGATATCAAGCGAGGAAGGAACAAAAAATGTAACTTTCGTTTGGTCTGTTTTGGTGGATCTTGGACATTACCAGATCAAGCGAAAAGTGCCTACCCGACGGCGAGACTACAAAGTATCCTATAACTAAATTGAAAAGGCGAAAACGCCTTGTTAAATTGTAAATAAAATTGTAAATTAAAACAATAATTTTATTTAAGCTATGTGATCCTTCACACTAACTAGACATTTTATTCAGCAAGGGGTCACTACGTTACACCGTCTAAGCGAAGATTGACAAAAAATTGTCTTCGAGACACATCTGTTGAAAGTTTCTGGTAACCTTTTAATTTTTTTTTTATTTATCATTTTTGTAAGTTCGAGTTTGGATTCCTTTTTTGTGGGATATTAGTTATTTTCAAGAACTCGCGATAAATGATACGTTTAACGATCTATACGTTTAACGATTTTTCGTTGGTCAAATTTTATGTGTTATAAAAAAAATTTCTTGCATAAGTGATTTCCGTAATAATTAAAAATTCGAGATAAAAACCAACGTTTTTATATAGTGGCAAAATTTATTAAGAAAGATTATTGAAATATTAGTTAAAACTGGTCGCAAATATCTAAATATTGCATTGTTAGGCAAGTAAGAACGGTTCCCGAAATTTCAGAACTCTAGCTTGATGGGAAGTTGGTTAATTTAACGATAGAAAATTTGATGACACACACACACACACACAGAAACACGAACCAAGTGAAATACATAAAAACGTTAAAAGTAACTAAAATTAATTAATTAATTCGGTAAATTAAATGGTTGGAATGCAGTTTAACCCAATCACTCTTGGCGACAAGAATTATTTGGCAGTATTTTGCCAAATGTGGCTACCCTGGTCCGTTTTACGGACTTAACGTTCAGCCAAACAAAAAAATCGCCAAGTTTGATGCCAATTTTTGAAATCGCGCCAAGTGGTTGGGATAAACTGCATTATTGAAGAAAATACTAGCTAAAACTTGTCGCAAATGTCCTAATATCGTATTGTTAGGCTAGTGAGAACGATTCGCAAGGTTTCAGATTTCTAGCTTGATGGGAAGTTGGTTAAATTAACGATCGAAAATTTGATGACACACACACACACACACACCAAGTGAAATTCAGAAAAACGTTTTAAAAATGATGTCTCAAGAAAGTAAGTATAACGCGCAATTTATATCGATGATGGAATTTATATTATTGCTAAATTTATATTAATCTAGAAACACGCGGCAATTGCTCCGACTCCGACTACCATGGGTTAATAAGTCCGACTGTATTTAGAAAATAATTCTACTTGCTTATGTAGTCGTATAATTATATATTCTCCTACTTTCCCAGGTAGTTATTTAAAAATTAAAATACGAATATGGGGAAGCTTTTAACTGTGAAATAAATGAAAAAAATGTAGATAGTTATACTTTTTCATATATTGAAATAATTATGTTGAATTTATCCTTCCCTTACCATGGGATCTAACAGAAACTTTTATAAAATTTTATAATTTATGAAAATACAATTTTGAGGAAATGCTGTCTTTTTTGAAGAAGTTATTTAATAGTTACAGTAAGTAAATAATTTTTTGCTCGAATGGTTGTTATACATCTAAATAAAGCAAATCCTTGCACTTGTTATTTACTTCTTAAATCTTGTCTTAACACCTCGAGAAGAAAGTATGATTACGTTCCGAGAAATATTTAATTATTTTTTTTTCAGATTATGGTATTCTATGGTTCCTTGAAATCATAAAATAATTTTAAAATCTTATCAAAATATGAACATCCGCACAAACAAAAGATATTTACAAATTATAAAAAAGAAATTAACTTTATTGCAATATGCTTCTTATTGCAACAATGGTCATAAATAAAACAAACATATTTTGAGTATCCTCATCGTAAAAAACGTTGTAGTAGTTTTTTTATTAAAATTTCATGTCACATCTTTTGGAACAGTGCCAGCTTCTTGGGTTTTAAAAGGCAATGTGCTACTAAAACCAAAATAAAAACCACAAACTACGGCGTATTTTTAAAGTTTACACATTCTTAAAACATTTTATTCATTTCAATATCTTACAAATTATAAAATTTATTTGAAATGAGAAGTACATTATATTTATTCAAATAAATATTAAAAAATTCCACCAGTATTTCAAAAAAATTAGAAATGTGTGAATCATAAAAATAATCATCATTACTAAGTTTAATTTCGTAACTTTATTTTCTCCTATCTCAGTAATTTCGATAAAAAAAATGATCCGATTCCTCCACAGAATTCAAAAAATTCTCAATAAATTTATCTAATTACAAATGGCATTTCGGAATTTAAATGTGAGATAATCTGAACATTTATTTGAATGGGCTCTCTAATTACGTCAGGTATCAGTTCTCTTTCTTAATTTCATGCTAAATTAACGTTGCGCTGGACAGACATAGATTATACGAAAGTAATTTTCTGAAATGTGGTAGTTTCTTTTTTTGTATAATGGCCTTTTTTTTCCTTTTGCAGTTGTTTTATCCTTATATTTCAAGAAATGTTTTAAAAAAATAAGTATCATTGGTGCTCTTATGGTAAACGTGATAAGAAAAATAAAACGAGGATGAATCAAAAGGTACGTGTGTTAAGAAGGATAAATGGAAATTAAGTAACTTCTTGTAGTGGGTGATGGTGTTTTTTAATGCCGCAAAGGCCAGATATGGTTATGCTGCGCCAAACTAGGTGCAACTTTTATCTGACATTAAAGAAAATTCGGAGAAATAATAATTCATTGACAAGAAGGAGCATCGAAATAGAGAAGGATTGCTAGGGTATCCCGAGAGTACGTCATCCGTGTTTACTAAAGTCATTGAACCCCATGGGAAAGTAAAATGGTCATTAGGGTATTTAGGGTGAGAGATGCCCGTACTTAATGGTAGAAGGCATGATCCTGAAAGAAACTCATTGCAGTATTATCCATTGATCGGTTTCTAATTTTCATCAGATGTCCATAAGTATAACGCCCTTCACATCTCAAAAAGTCGTCATATTTAGTATTCCGGCCGATTAAACCGTCTTCTCCTTCTCTAAACCAGATTCACTAGAAACAACAATAGTCTACACTGTCGAATGCTTTCTGGTGCTGGTAATAAATCTATGTCTTATTGACAGTGACAACGACGAAAATGACCTCTCCATAGTCTACACTGTCGAATGCTTTCCGTTACTGGTGATAAATCCAGATCTTATTGACAGTAACAACGACGAAAATGACCTCTCCATAGTCTACACTGTCGAATGCTTTCCGTTACTGGTGATAAATCCAGATCCAGTAACAACGACGAAAATGATATCTCCATACAACAGCAATCACATTTTGGCAGCAAATGGCTTCCGAATGATAAATAAGTATGAAATTAAGAATAAGTATGAAATTTGCTTTTGCTTTATTTATGGTCTCACCTACTGTTCATTTTTATTTTGTGAACGTTATTTAAATTCTAATTGTATTTCTACTTTCATTCTCAAATCTTTACAGTTTCATTCATTTGAATGCGAACAAACATATGCCAATGAGCAAAAAATAACAAATGTTACTATGGTATTATACTCTTCCTAAAATTTTTAAAACTATTTTTCTCTAATGATTTATTTATTGGTTTACGGTCTGTGAATATTTTAAAATATTCTTCTCAGAAACTCATCTATTGCCAGGAAGCTAAAGAGCACCGATGGCGCAGAGGCAAAGCATTTGTCTTTTGTAACAGAATTCCCAAATTTAGAACCTAGTGCTGACAACAAGGAAATTTACGTTAAAGTTTTGTTTAATTGTTCTCTATTTTCTTCTAAATTGTTCTCCGTTTCTAAAACCTTCCAGAATATTCTTTACGTTTCCAGGGCAGTGTTCTAGAATATTCTCGTGTAATATATAAGCCCTAGTGCTCTCAGTCCGAGAGAGTTCTGAGCCAAGTGTTGGCTGTTCTTAGTTTGCTAATCAATCTCTTTATCCTCTATTCAATTTAAACTGCTTCAAAAAATATCTACGTGGCACCATATTACTCTTTCAGGTATGCGTTGAAATAGGTAAAATAGTCTAATTTTGAGGATAAAAGTAGTAAATCCCCAGGATTAATATTACGTTCATGAAATAACTGATATACTGAAGCCTTAACAAATACCGGTACATAATCGTACCTCCAATTTACCTTAGCAACGCCATCTGTCGTTATAAATATACATTTTCAAACTTCCTTGTATAGCTTAAAAATTCAAGCAAAAAAGAATGGAATTGCTTTTATAAGAACATATTTAGATAATTACGTTTGATAAATATATTTGCGTACTACGCCTTATTGCTTGATATAACTTATATTTATTTCGTAAGAAACGAAGTAAAAATGCTTTTTACAAATTATTAAAAAGAGCGGAAATATATATGTTGATGTAATTATGAAATCTAAATGCAACTGATGAAGAACAAAAACTAATTTTTGAATGATTTATTCATTAACATAGAAAGACTTGCTTAGGTACAGCAAATTCAACTAGAAATTGTTTCGTCTATTATTTACAGAAAACATTGGAGTAATTTAAATAATAATCTGTCAAATACCAGTAATATAGAAAATTCAGCTGAAAAATAGGAGTATAAACCACTTCACGTTTTGATTATAACTTGCAACACAGTGCCAAATATGTTTTTTTTTTAGATCCGAAGGTTAAATAAATAGAATAATTTGAGCTTGTATTTTTATAGCATATAATTGAGTTTGTGGTCTACGATTTTTGTAATGTTTCGTGGACACGCAATTCGAGAAGATTTTAAAGGTGATTTTTGATCAATGCATGTATATGAAAGTGCTGAATAAATAATACTATTTGTTTCATTTACATATCTATTTTCAATTGCTTACTTTTAATGCGTTTTCTTCTACTCACATTGTATGTCTGGGTCAAAACATAATATTCTTTTCACCTTTTAAAGTGTTCAAGTGAGCTGAAATGTTTTATACGCAATAGATTTGGATGACAATACAATAATTTAATTATAATTAATACCAGTTAATTGAATAAAACTACTTATTTGAAGAATTGCATTTTCAGCCAAGTTTCTCAACAAGTCTCCAAATCCATCGCCAAGGTGAAGGAGTCATTGCTTAAACTCTCTTTTGTTAACGGGTGACATCTCTGTAAATTCGTCTTTTCCTTTATGAGAGAAGAGTCGAAGGAAATTCATGTTCGAAAGATTGCTCCCCATGTTGAAGATAGGTGAATGTTTCTGAAAATGAATGTTACTGAATGGTACTTAAAATTTAAGATATAAAAAAAAATTATGTAAAGCAAAGTGTGAGGTTTGAAAGAAAACCCATGTTTAAAAAACTCGTTTTTCGCCAGAGTTTTTTTTTTTATTATTATTATTTCCAGAATTTTTTTTTTTTTATAATTATTTTCCGTTCTTTTTCACATTTTCTGTAGAATACCCATAGCATATATAAAATTGTTATTGATTATGAATGAAATCTATGTGGTCTATAGGTAAAGGAATTTTTTGTATTTCAAACAAAAATCTAAGAAAATGTATCCTTTAAAAAGTTTAAGTCATTTAAATTTCGTATTATTAGGTTCTTTCAATAAGTCCTTAGAAATTCCAAGAGATGGCGCTCATAGCATAGGAAATAATTTTTTTAAGCATTATGACTCACTAGACTGCTGTCTATGACTCACTTACTCGTAATCGTGATCATGACAACTTTCATACCTCAAAAAAAAATCTTTGTTATAACTTTTCCGATGGATGAGATCATCCTCGCTTTCTTTGGAGCAGATTCATCGGAAGCAACCCATTGTTTTGATAGTTTTTTTTTATTTCTGGTGTATAACGATGAATTCATATATGATCGACAGTGTCATCTGGACTCAAAAGAACATCGATAATACGACGCCGCAGCAATTGAATTTTAATTTGGCAGTAAATGAGTACCAAATCAAAACTGACTTATAAATCAATATCAAATTTGTTTCGACTCTGTTTAACAGATGTCAGCACCCTATGATAACAACAATTTCACTTAATGATGCCATCTGTTTTCAAATACAATTACTTTTTGAATCACTCGCCTCAACTATATCATTCAATGATTTTCAAGTTTTATGTTATTGTTAAAGAATTTTAAATGTATTTCAAAATCGTATTTTGATACCTTTTTATCGTTTTCGTAGTTAAAAAAGTAAACTTTAAAATACAATAGCTTTTATTTTGACAATTACGTCTTAAGAATTTTTTTCGTAGTAAACGAAATAATAATTTACATCAAAGATTATTTCTTATTAGAAAGGCTATTAAACATTGGAATGCACACTGCATTCCTAAATGAATCCTGGACTCTTCAAAGAAAATAGAAAAATGTTTTCTATCCATATATACGGCGTTTCACACGCCCTATATTCATAAAACTTTAAATTGCATTAAATATTCAAAAGTATGGAAAGAACGCTCTGGAAGCAAAGAAGAATGCTGTGTAGGAAAACTATACGTTGACGCTGTAGAGAAAAAGGAATGAGATTTTGTTCTGTGAGTGACTTAATCTCTTCAGAGCCTTAACGTTCAATCTTATAAATAGTGGAATCCTTGGAATTTTGAGACCAACCTTAGAAAATGGAATGGTATATTTCTGTAAATAAAAAAATATATTAATAAATTAATACATTATAAAGAAATGTTATTGCTTTGTAAAACAGAACAAATAAATTTGTTGAAATTTAAATAATAAACCAGCCTTAGAATACGAAATGGAATATTTCTGTAAATAAAAAAATGTAATAATAAATTAATATATTATAAAGAAATGTTATTGCTTTGTAAAACAGAACAAATAAATTTGTTGAAATTTAAATAATAATATTAACCACAATCACACATTAATATTAACACTGATAAAATAAAAATTAGGATAGTTTTCCGTTCTTTCTTTTAATTTTAAATAACTTGTCTGTTGTCTTATATACACTTACAGCAAACGTTATTTAATTTTCTTTTGTAATTAACACTAGGCAGCATATTTTTTTCTGATACCGCATTGTAAATCTTAAATATTTTTACATCAGTATTGGAAAGGCTACTTCTGAGATCCGTAATACTTATAGGAAAAATTATTTTATTGTGAGATTCTGGACTTCTAGATCATTAATGAAGGAAACCTACTGCTACGAATGTCAAAAACTGAATTTGCCTAATAGTGTTTATAGCCCTATAACAATAATTAAATTTAGTGCCCTATAACAATGTTTTATCCAATGCATTTCTATCTTTGTGATATGATTTGTTCAACGTTAACTTGTAAGTGATACCTTTTGTTTTATTGATAATATTATTGATCTGTTAGGTTCGTTTGAATAAAAAAAGAATGAAAACTCTGTCATTGGGATAATTATTCCTTACATACTTTCCCTGCAAGAGAGGGCTTAAAATTATTGGAACCACTATTCTTCATTGCTTCCAGAATTACTTGATTAAGTGCAGAAAAGTATTATCTAGTATTTTGGGAAAAATAGTATCTCAAATGAGCTGTTGATATTAAGATGCATCTTCTGTAAAGAGGAATATGTCTAAGTGTTCCTCCATAATCTTTGCATTTAAATCCAAAGTTTAGGTTTCTTTTTAAAAGTCAGCGTTAGCATAAAATTTACCATAATAATTATTTTCGGTACCTCGTTTCCAAATTATTGATATGGTTATTTCGTTGCACTGAAATTGTTTTGCAGATACGCAATTACACCTTTCTGCAATTTTTAATTTTTTTCTTTACGCATCATGAGCTACATTTTTACATGAAAACTTTTTTTACACACTTTTGCAATGGATTGATATTCGCCTGAATTAACGCAATCGATTTCAATAACTTGGTGAAATTTTGTAAATAGTTCTAATTCGTAATAAATAAGTTAACCTAGAAATTGAAAGATATGTTCAAGCGAGTGACAGATGCCATGAAACATTGATTTTGATTGAAGGATTCCCAATTTTGTGCTACAACATAATATACGTCATCGTCAATAATTCAGGTTTTAATATTCACTTGCTACTATAATTATTGGACACAAATCGTATTTTAGTTTTGCAAAATCGATCAATCAGTAATGCAACTTAGAGCTTAAGACTTCCTTGATAAAAACTATTATCGCGCCATATTAGAAGGTTGTTTAAGAATATGACTTTTGCCTCCTTTAAGAGGTATAAGTTTTATACCTCTTTTTTATATAAAAGTTACTTAATAATGTATATAAGTATGTATAGGTTATTTTAATGGAATACGTCAATTTACTTTGGTTTAAATGAATGTATGTCTTTTATTTATATTTTCCCCCTATGGTTGAATTACTGTTTTTTTTTCTTTTTGACCTGAAGTGATTGTAATATCAATTAAGAATATAATTGCGTCATTGGATGAAGTTGATAGGAGAGATTTGCGTTCTGCAAGACTCCATTTCCTCAAAAGGGGAACTACGATCCATTACAGTGTTTTTCAAGTGAATTTAACTTGAAATATGATGTTATTAGGCTTGGAATAGTATTTAGTTTTACGAACTATTTATTTGAAACTAGGGCTAGGGTATTCTTATTATTTTCTCTGTTAAGTTGTTAAAATATACTATTCACCTAGACTTCTAGCTTACTTTTATTTTACCTCTGAAGATGAGAATATATAAGAAACTATCTAAGTAAAGAGTACTGTTCTAGTTTTTAATTTTATTTAAATGAATCTATCTTCATCAGATATTCAAAATAAGACAAAAACTTTATAAAATAGTGAAACAAAGAGATAAGAGATAAAAATTTAATACATTATTTACTTTTAAAGGGTAATTTTTCAAGGATAATTTCTGAAGTTATATACAAATTTATTGAATACTTCAATTTTATAAATTTAAGAAGTTAGGTCATTGTAAATTTTATCTCTTTATGTATGGAATAATAAACACCCTTAGAAAAATCTTTAAAGCAACGTATTAACCAAATGTGCTTCTTCGTCTTCTAAAATGTTCTTGACTTAACAATATATATCCTGTCTGAGACTATAAATAACTAATTTTATTGTTTAACGTGCTGACTAAAACCAATTATGAATACTTTGAAATACTTTTTAGAAACTAAGAAGTTTCTTTCATACTCATTAAGAAAACAAATGAAATACTCAGATGATTTTATAAGAATTCTCAATTTATTTCTTAGAAAGTATGATACATTGGTATCCTGAGGTAACTTACATAACAGCAAATGAGTATCAAGGTTATTTCCTGTTATAAAACATCTTTGATAAATGATTTTGTGTCCCAACAGTATCTCAATCCTGAATATTGCAAAGTACTAACACAGTATTCAATAAACGATTTATTGATTATTACCAAACTCAACCTTGTCTTAAAGTGGAAGATTAATCTACTAAATATTTCCAAACTGTTTACACACACAGGTGAAACAGATTGAAGACTGTCCTGAGCTTCAAAAATGATCCCAAACTTCTTGAATAATTCATTATTATTAATAGTCTTAGAAGTTAATGGATCTGATTTTTTTCGACCTTTTCTGAAAGAAAATTTATCAATAAATTACTTAAGTGATTCGATAGATTAGGGAGATCATGATTATAAATTAATTACATTCTTATTACACATTTAGTAATTTTTGTTATTTTACATTGTTATCAAGTATCGGAAAATTATTTTCTGGTTTAAAAAATGTTTAATTGAGCTATTATAAAAAAAAGAATGCATTTGATGAAAGATGTCATTATCGTTATGGCTAACTTTTCCATCTTTAATGGCAATTACTTCAGATTTATTTTTTCATAAATAGTAGCTGAATAATGACAGTTTATAGAAATGTTAGCGACTATTTTTGCTAATTGTTTTTCAGTTGTATCAAAAAAGTTTGGTGGAATATTACTTTGAGCTTAATTAATAATCTATTATCGATATAAGTTATTTCAACGTATGTATTTATACCAGTTAGCTCTTTATATCATCATATTTTACGCATAGTTAAGGAAATTCTCATTCCATATCTTCAAATTAAAAGTAATGAAACGGCACGCATTCATTTTACTGTATATAATAAAGTGACAGATTTAAATATAACAATAATGTAAATTCAGTTATAAATTATTTTCGACTTTAAGTTCAATTAATTAATTGTGAAAAAGCAATAAAAACACATACATAACGATAGAGTCTCCTTCCATCCCATAAGGTTTGAAATATAATTTTAGCAAGATTAAATTTTTTCTATTGAAATCATTTACTTCCATATCAATCAAAATCCTTCAATCCGTTGTTTGATGAATTAAGGATTTTGAAAGCATTATTCTAATACAGAAATATTCTCATTTAAAAGAAAAATATGAGCCTGATAATTTTATTTTTATTTTCACTAAAAGAAGTATGATAATATTTAGGAAAAAAATATTTATGGGTAGTTAATTGCTCTAGAAATGCTACTTAAACTTAGAATAGAATAAGTTTGCAATATTTTTCTCTTATAGATAATTGCATTTTAGTCTTGTTAAGAACTTTGAACTAAAAATATTTTTTTGTTATAATAATTGATGAATATTTTGATTGTCTCAAATAATCGGATACATTATATTGATAAGTCGTGACGTTGGGCTATTCGCAATTTTCTCTTCACTGACCTCGAGGACTTCATATTAATTTGAAGAATTGCACAAAATTACAATTTCTTCAAAACCAAAATGAAAAATGATTAGGTACGTTAGATAAAGATGGAAGTAAAGTGATTTAGAAGTAATGATATATAGATGAAATAAATCGAAAGAAAAATAAAAGGAGGTAGACGATAACATGACATGGGAGGGGAGACAATTGTTATTCGTATTGTAACTCTTTTATTAGCTTTGTGGGTTAAAACGGATTTAATAATAAAAGTATTAGGATAAGAATCATCTGTTTGTGAAGTGATTGAATCTCATACATACATTCAACAATTTATTAGTAAATCCTGATTTACAAATGATAAGTTAACTTGAGATTCGAGAGGAAGCGACTTTAACTATCCATAATTGAGTAATAGTAAGAATTTTGGCATCTTACGTGTCTTTAATTAGATTTAAGCTCATTGTTGCATAATATATATAATTAAAATATGACGCAAGAGCAGAGTATTCAAGGTCAGTCGTTATAAAGTTTCTAAAATGAATTAAGTATACCAAACACTTATCAATTAAAAGGAACTGTGCATCATGTTCTAATACCTAAGTATCTTTCGAAATGTGAGTCAGAACCCAAAATTCAGCATTGTTTGAGAATTTTCACCATATTTTGATATACCTAATATGTTATATTATAAAATAATTTATAACCCTGTATCTATAAATATATGGTAGCTTAAATTCTACAGAAATAATAAAATAATAGCAGTTTATGTCTATAATATGATATTATTTTCAAAACTAATAATTAATTATCGGTCAGAGATAATAATTATATATATATGCTCCAATTGGAACATCAATCTATTTTCAGGTGTTTTTTTTTTAAGGCCAACTCTGTCTCATATGTCTGTCCTTTTTGCTGTAGTTTTAAAACTTTTTGACAGCGAACATTATCAGAAGTGTTAACTAGTCTATGAATAATGAAATGTAGTAATTAAAAGTTAGGGCCGAAAAAATAGTGAGTAAAGGCATTAAATATATTTAGAATTTTATTTTTAGTTTATTAAATTATTATTCCGGTAACTTCTTCAAGTGGGAGTATGTATATTAAAATTCAGTAAGATTTGAATTTCATTTTGTTCTTAATTTTGATTGCACAATTTTTATTTTAAACACAAATGACCACTGTATGAATTTTTTTTTAATTTTTTTCAAATCTCAGTAAAAATATTTGCTTGTAAAGCGAGCTATTACTGCTGATAAATAAATACAATTATTTCAGAACAATTACGTACATTTATCAACAATATCTTGAATTTATGTATTATTTACATCCATAAATGAATGATATTGCTGTACTTCAGAATAGTAATAATTTTAATTATGCGGTGTTGTAAACTCGTTTGACTCCTGAAAAAGGTACTTGAAGTTGAAGAAATTCTGCCAAAACTAATTGCTATAGAAGCGTTTTTAATTGAAAATAATATCTCTTATTATTTATTTCTAAGAGTTATAATTGATAATTTGAAGCATTTGGAAACATTTTTAAAAATAGTTTCTTCCAAAACTCGATATAGAAAAAAAGTTGCAAACATAAACTGTTCTCATTATTTAAAGGTGATTATTATACCTTTCGGGACGAACGTACCATATACACATCATTCCGGATCGTCGTTCACGTCCGAACGTACCTAATACGCATCGCTGGAGACTCAGGGGCCCAACGATGCATATTCGCATTCGAAGGGGGGGGGACGTTTTCTAAAAATCTCCAATTGACGCCCTATGTCCATTACTTTAAAACTAAACTTAGTTTTAGGATCCTGATTTTCAATTAGTTCACATTTTGCCTTACTTTGGTATTCTGAACATCAGCTGTTAAGGGGTAGGAGGGAAAGCATAAAGTAAAGTAACTGAGCTAGTTTCTTTAAATTTCTATGTGGTATACGCATTCGCGTTTCTTGTTTCTCTTCGAATGCTTTTTTATTAGTTTTTACTACTAAATTTATATTTTTTTCTTTCTAGAGTCTTACCATCAGTACTGTTTCTCTTTCTGTTGCTTTCAGATATATTTCGTTCACTTCCCTTTTTATTTCGGAAAGACTTGACTCCTGTTTATAATTGCGAGAAAACGTTGTTTATGAGAAGAATAGACTCTCATGGCCATCAATCCAATTAATGATGAGAGTGTCATTGATTTTCAAAAAGGTTTGAAAGGAATATTTCTAATGATTCTGATGCGGAGATTTGTCAGAGATGGACAAAACAGAACTTTGCGTTTCTCCGCTCTTCAAAAATTACTACATTTGGTTTTCGCTTTAAGTCTTGTTACTTCTTGTAAATAGGTTTTCTTGTATATCTGTTTCATTAATTTTAAAGCTAATTGTGATGTATTTTGTCCATAAAACTTTGGAATAATTTCAATAGCGCTTCTGAAAATTACTTCTCAAAGTAAGTGCTTCTTTATGCACATTTTTTTGTAAATTGAAAGAAAATTATAATTAAAAATGCTAATTTCAAAACATATAATAGCTTAAGTAATAATCTAAAATTTCACCAAAAATAATAACATTAGGACAACAATTTTTTGTGTGATTTTGTTTTTAAGGTTAGGCTTAGAAACTCATACCCCCTGTCCCTGACAGTTGCTATTCCCCTCAGTCTCCAGGGAAAGTCCTACGCGAAGGCGTGCCGTCCCGAAAAGGATATGATTCATTTATCATTGAACTCACTTCTCAAGAGTGTAAAAAATAAAGGCAACTTAATTTGAAATATATAACTCTTATAAAACTCTTTGAAGTTACTTTTGTTTGGAACCTCAGAAGAATTATAATCACGGTTATTTACAATTTCTAAAATGTTCCTAAACAGTCATCTAACATTTTATGAACACACTTATTAAACTTTCTTCTAATATGTTTTATTATAACTTTACAAAAAGATTTCGAAGTGCTAATTTTAACAGTGATCCTAATAGAATCAATTCATCATTGAACTCTGAAAAATATTTAAGAAACTATACGTATTGTTAGGTTTCAAAAATTCCTTCAACATCTAAGCCTTTATGAATAACTAAATTTTATAGTTGTTCAGAACAAATATTTACTTTTTTTCTGTTATGCCAAATAAAATACCATCGCTTGTACAATGGTTTAAAAAAATTGAGTATGCACCTCCTCACTCTTTTTCTGAAGGGACTGAAACAATATTACTAAATATTTATTTAATTTAATATTTATAAGAGTATCAAAATAAACTTACAAAATGTATTAGACTGAGAAACAAAAATGAAGACAAGTTAATATTTTAATTACCATAACATTTTCTCCGAAGTTTCAGATTTTTAAGTAACAAAATTAATATTACATGTACCTTAGTTTTTTTTTTTTTCAGAAAACATAAATCTTTATTTCACTGTAGATCTTTTTGCATTTAGAACAACTTCCGAAAAATATGCATTGATTTTAAAAGGTATGAGTTTCTTCACTGAATATTTTGTCTCAGTTTTCTTGTAATACTGTCTGTAAGTGTTTTGTTCTCCTAATATTACATTTATGAAATTTTCCAATAGAGACCTCACGTTTTTTATCTCAGTGTGATCACGAATTGAGGCGATTTATGCAATTACTTGTATATTTTATGTTCCGTGAAGAATTAGAGAGTTTTGAGAGAATAATGCTAAGTGTTACCAAAACAGTTTGACATAGATATTCTGATATATCGCTGTTTTTACTGGAATAGGACGCAAAATTTGTAATAAAATACACTCTAGGTAGTCCTTCCGAAAGGTTAATCCTAGGTTTCAATCGGAGACCCTCGGAGATTGGTGTTAATAAAGCCCTTTTGTGAAGCCAATCAAAAAGAACTATTTTTTTAAATATTTGATTGTTTGCTCATTTATATTCGTTTCCATAAATATTAAATTTAAATTAGCATTTAATAATATTGTTTTAGACTTTTCAGGAAGAAATTGAGAAATAAAATACTTAATTTTGGGTGTCAGTATGAATCAAAGAAATGTTTTGAAATTAATATTTTTATTATTCATTATTAGCAAATGTCTTTTGTTTTTATATACCTAGTTTTTTAACTTTAACTCTCCAGTAGTAAATGTATCTGCTCGAGTGAAAGGAGACTCAAGTGAAAAATGTTTAAGAAATTCCTTTTTCATTTTTTTTTTTTTAAATTTTTTTTTTAGTTTTGTTTTTGTTTTTCTGATTGTAAACGAAACAATTTACTACCTGGAAAATTATTTTCAAGAAAATGGATTATTTTCAAAAATGTAAAAACATTCAAATGAGAAATTCATCCACTTATAAGTTTTTAATTCCATTATTGCGTTATTGGTAGCTCAAGACTTGTGCTAAATATTTATAACATTGTGTGCTCAATTTTATCAAATAATGTTCAATATTTATAAATGTGTGTTCGAATTAAAATAATTACTTTAATATGTTTGTTTAAGTCAGCCATATAATTCATTCCAAAAGTTAGTTTATGCTACATTTAAATAAAAGGAATAGAATTTACTGTCAAATTAAATGGAGGTCTTGAAAAGAGACAATAAACGTTTGTAAAAGAATATTCTTTTCTTTATCCGTACTTCTTTCAAAAAATATGCTTGTGTGTTTTGGGTATCCTTTTAAAGTAGCTAAATAACATTTTAACGTTTTAATATTTATTTACTAGACTTGTAAAGCTGGTCATGAAGTTCAATTTCCCTCCCGCAGCTTTTACGTGTTTTTCTGCCATTATTTGGAAACGCAATTATTTATTTTACTATTAAAACATTTTACTCTAGATTCTGTATGCCTTTGAGAGTGTCATATGTTTATCACTTAAACAAAGAAACATCTCGAGATTAAATCTCATTGAAGCATCTGATTTTCTGATTTTTTTTTTTCTAAAGTAGATAAATCGAGGAATGCAACTAGTATGGTCTTGAAAACTATATGTTATTTTGTCTTTGTAAGCAGCTGTTTTTTTTTTTTCATATTATTAAATAATTTTAAAAATAATATAAAGAAAGTTTAATTATATATACTCCATTAAAAAATATAATTTTGAAAGATAATATACTGCTTTAAATTTCATAAAACGAAAATTTATAAAAGGAATATTATACGAAAAAATCAAGCAGATAAATCTTTCATGTATGTCAATATTCAAAATAAATGTTAAAAATTAAACATTGTTTATCTACTGTTTTTCAATCAGTTACACTCTGTAGTTTTTATAGTTTTTGTACTTGATTATTGATAGTTGGTAGAAAAGAAAGTCGCTTTATATTACTATTGAAGATGAATTTATTCACAATTTGTCATTCACTCGTCAACTGAATTTATTCAGATGACGAGGTCGATGCTTCAGTTTGTATCTCCCTTCCTAACTTCGCAACTTCTACTGGACACTAAAACAATTAATGGTAGTGATATTTGATAAGGAATAAAGACCCTTTATTTACAGGTGATGTAAATGAACTTTACAATATTTCCTTTGCCGTAAGAAAATATTCAGTATTACAGCTAGATCAGAATTCCCTTAGACACAGTGGGCAATATTATAAGATATTTAATTTACTTCTCTCATTTGAATGTAAAAAACTACCGTGTAACTCAGAATCGAATAGAAATAGATCTATTGAAATATGAATATGGCAATATATATTTCTTCAAGAATCAAAAAGAAAAAAAAATTAAAATTTTCATTGCTAATATTTTAACATGTGCGAAAGCTTTTTTTTTCTTCTGTAAAATACTTGAAAAAGAAATATTAAAAGTTAACACTAATTAGCATAAAGTAATTGCACCTCAGAGCCTCAGGATGCAAAAAATCAAGTAATATCAAGAAAAGTATATACCTTCTTTAAATTCCATAATCGCATTTTTATTTTCACAAGCAAAACATTCTAAAATACAAAAAGGATGCCAATGTTAACAACAAAAAGAATAAAAACAAACAATTCTGCCATAAAAATCAATTATTTAATTGAATATTAAAATAAGAACAAACAATAAATTATTAAGGTAGACAATTATATTCTGTTCGGATATTAAAAAAGCGGACCATAAAATATTAAATAAAATATATCTTAGCAATATAAAAACATACCTTAAGTAAACTGAAAGCAATTACTATTTTTCTAATGTATTACAATATCAATCATTTGAACCTACCGCCATGCATGCTTTATTTTATATTCACGCATTTTTGTTGACGCCAATTTCTCAAAGCAGCGACCAGTTAACGCATGTTAATACATCATATAAAAATATAGCCTCCGAGACTCTTAAAGGCAGAAAAGTGTAAAACAGTGGTTTCCAACGGGGTCGGTACTATCTACCAATGGAAGTGGCACCTTGGTTGACGTCTAATTTAGGAGACGTCAAGAAACAATAGCATCAAGAACACGCTGAAAAGCTTGAGTAATACCGAAAATCATCGGACACATACTTAAATAAGATCAGATTACATTCAAAGTGCGAGCAGGTATTGATACAGTATAGCTTTGCTCTCAATATTTGTTACACTAGAACACAAAGGAGTTCGCAGTGTGTATCCATAAAAGCGAGTGTTTTGGCCCAAACAACAAAGCTTATATTTCAATGTTTGGAATAGCCTCGGAGTACTTTGGAGTAACCTAGTGGTTATGGTTGTGGACTCGCTGGCAACGGGTTTCGTCGAGTCGTGGATTCGAGCCTTGATACCACTAAAAACCCTCCAAGTAGACGAGGGCTGATGCTCGTTAAATTTGTCGAGGATTGAAGTTTTTCCGATGGCGGAGTGCAGAAGTTGGAAGTGGCAGCTCAGGTGTCGTTCTCGACACTTGAGCGAGGTTCATAATTACGAGGTCCGTCGCCAAAAGCCTTCATGGTGCTTTTATTGCGGCGTTAATAGACCAATCCATCAATTCAAAGTTTGGACAGGTTACAAAATTAATCCTCCCAATGACACGCCTCCTTGAATTTTTGAACGCAATGCTAATCCCATAGAGTGTTTTCTGGTTTTATTCTCAAATCCAGATCATTGCTATTAATTCCAAAGAATAAAAGGGATTCGAAAGAGTAAAAAAAACTTTCAGCGTTATCTTTCTTTTTCCGAGTCTTAGAAGTATTTTAAAATATTGTTAAAAATCTGAAAACTCAGAACTATTGGTTTTAAAAACCGGAATAGTAATGCGCTTTTTTTTAACAAAAAAAGAGTTAATAATTAATTTCTTATCTTGAAAGCAATGTTATAGGCCGAAAAAGGTCGGTAACGTATGGTATAAGAGAGGATATCTGGTAAAAAGAGTCATAGATAAAGATAAGTTATGAGATATATAGGTAAAATCATAGATAGAACTGCTTATCAAACCGCATCGTTTTTCAAGGAGTTTCATAAATAATTATGAAAAAAATATAATCAAATTTATATTCACGTTATTCCCTCTGAGACTTACCTTCGTTAGATAGATATAGGCTTCACAAACTGGAAGACCCTTAGTGGTCTTTTCCTTTCTATTGAGGTTTATTTTCTTTAATAAACACGGGTAACCCATCTTCAAGATCCCTTAGCGGTATTTCTCAATTTACAACTCTCCTACTTTTCAATCAATTTGTATCTTTGCAATTTTTTCCAATCACTAAACTACAGCTTTAATTTGGCGTAGTATACCATCTGGCTCTTGCACCATTAAACTACTCTATCGCTTGTTCATAATATTCACTTTACAATTTATGCATACATGCAATGAAGACATGAAAACATGATACTTTTACATTTGAGAATTTAAATTTATTTACTAAAATAGATGGTTGGAGTACAGTACATTTGGCTACAAGCCAATTTGTTTGTACAAGAAACGTTTCCTTTTTGCAAAAGAGTATAAACGAATATATATTTCTAATCTTATTACGAATCTTCATTATCGTATTAGATTTCTCTGTTTAAGAAAAGCATACCACCAAAAATAAAAATACGAATTTCTTTGCCATCCAAAAATCATTTTAATATTCTATCCCTTTGCATACTTTTTAAGGTATTGTACAAGGTGTTAAATGAATGCAGAATTTTTATGTATATTTTGTGTAAGTATTTAACATATTTTTGTACTTTAGTTGAACAATGTTAAAAAAATATCAGATTTTTTTTAAAAAAAAAATCAAGTTTTTATTTAAAGATGGATTAAAATTTTTTATAAAAATATTTTTTTAGGTATTAAATAATATATAACTTATGAAAGCTTGAAGAGTTAATATACTTCTTTTGATCTTATTTATAAGTAAGTACCGGTACTTAATAGATATCTTAGTAAGAGTCTCAAATGTTTATAAATTATATATTTTTTACATTTATAAAAATTATTATTTACCTTTCATTCCATCTTTAAATAAAATCTCATTTAATTTATTTTTTATACTTATTTAATTCTTTTTATTCTTCAAATTTAAGACTATAAAGCATTTAAATGAATTATACGTATGTGTAATCTTTCAGCTGTATTGTACTCTCTTAATGCAAGGTTCGGGTCCCCAGGCCTCACCTTAAACTGTCAGTACTTGGGCGTGCCATAGTGTTGAATTGTCATTGAAGTTAAATAAATACGCAAAATTTAAATTCGATCTGATGTTAGGAAGTGGTTTGTTGAAATTGGAGTGCAATTTAGAAATCTCTTGAAAGACATACATATATATATGAACACTGAAAGTTAAATAAAAGCTTTTAAAAATGGAATAATACTTTATTATTTGGTATACGCTGATGTTTGGGTGTATCATTTCAACAGTTATTTAAGCAATCATGTTCTGTAAGTCTGGAATTCTTCCTTTTTCATGTATGAAACACATCAATTGAGCATCATCTTATTTGCTCATTTAGCATTTTCCCCATGATGCCTTATTTTCTTCCTTTTTTCGTGCAGAGTAAATTGGTATATTCATTCCAAATATCGCAGATAAAGGTCTGGATTACCGCATATGGTCCGAAGGCTGTCGTTCCTCTACCCTTGATTTAAGCTCTAAGAAATGCTTGTTAATAATGAAAACCCGTGAAATTTAGGTTTTTTTTTTTTTTTTTTTTTTTGAAAAAAAATAAAATCTGATCCAAATTAAACCTATTCGCTTCATTTGTAGTGAGAGACGTTATTATCCAATGAATAGTAGTCAAAACCTTCCACTAGTTTATTCAAACCCTTGAATAATCAGCAATCAAAATAAATTAGATATGTAGAGTAATTTACTTAATTGGATTCAACTAAGTATTGTAATAATAATATGTACTTATCGTAGGACCTCTAATCAGTAGACCTCTAATAAAAACATAATTCATCCGGTTCAGGTAGATGCACTCATTATCCAGTTCCAGATGCTCTAATCTCTGCAGCACACCTACGACTCCATCTAAAATCTCTATCTCTACTGCTTCCTATCCACTATTCAGCTTGAATATTGACACTAAGTTACATACCTCGCGATTCTTTCCCAAGGCAAGTTTTTGATGTAAAACATCATGGTAAATTAACCCAGAAGTTAGACAAAATAAATGCAGGGGAGAACCTGTTACACGTGTGTGCAATACTGCTAATAAAATAATGATATCAAATATGTATATTCACAGAGATAAATGAATATTAACCTAAATAGTTTCGTAAATACCATACAGATATTAGAGGAAGTCTCTTTTTAGAAAAAGGCACTTTAAAAAAACAATAAACTTGAGAATTATTGAGGTATTTTCTCCCTTCCATAAAGCATAAAAGTTTCGTAGGATCATTTATCCGAAAAAAGAAAGAAGAAAATACGCATTCGAAATGCCTGACGTGAGTTAGGATATTTCCCTTTATTCCATCAAACTAAATTTCCGTATTGCTTCAGACAAATAGAGTTATGACAAATTTCAAGAGTAATAGAAAAGGAAGAAACCTATGATTTAACATTTGTTCCTGGGTAAAGAGCATTTTCAGTTGCTGAATCTATAAAGAAATGAAATGTTCCGAAATAAAGACATAAAGTTTTCATATGTATGCTCTCCCAATAGAAATGATAAATAAAGACTGTGTGTACTTCATACTTTGTAGCATTTTTTTGGTTTCTCATAACTGGAATTTTTGTTTTCGTTTAAATGTTTCCGTCTGATCAAAATAATGTAATAAGATCAATTTTCGAACACATCAAAACCAGAATATTTTTTAAAATATCTTTGTCATAAGTATGTAGTGATATCCTAACTCTCATACCAAAATAAATGTATAAATTTCTCTCAAAAATATTTCTTTTTATAGATTTGAATTGAAAGGGTGTTTGATTTATTCACGTTTTATTTGAAAAAAAAAATTCTATATCCTGATACTAATTATGTCTTTTAGACACTTTCGAATTATAAGTTAATTATTTATTAGATATAAATAAATGGACGTTTATAAAATACATGTATTCTTTGAACTTTCTATGTTTATTTAACAGTGTTTCTTTTATGATGCAAAATGACATAAAATAACAACTTAATTAAGTTTTATAAGAATTTTAAGATGTTAAAGTTCTTTTATATTTTCCTTGAAAACCAGTGATGTGCATTTATATACCTTTAAATAATCAATATTACACACATACACATTAATTTTTGTACATAACGAGAAAAATGCAATTTCTAAATTAGTAAATGTCGTTACATTACATTTATTTCTTGAAATATATATTTTTCATACCTTTGCTCATTCGATCTGCTGTCAAGAGCGTAACTTTTTGAAGGAGAATTAAGAATATTGAAATAAGAAACAGCACAAAAGAAGTTAAATTTTAAGTGCTAAGTATTTAATTGTATGATCTGTACAGCTGTGCACAATACAGTTTTTAGAGACAGGAAGATTGGAGTAACTGTCTCGCGTTTGAATTCTGAAGAGGGACTACTGCTTGCTTGTATCTCGTCAGAATTTTTTTCCTATCAAAGTCATGCCGAAATCTTATTAAGATCTCGAGTGTTAGAAGAGGCGGCAGATTTATGGAATTTGCCTTTCAAAACAGTATTAAATGAAGAGAGCACTTAACTATTTATGGATCTTACAACATTAAAAATGAAATATTTATAAATTATTTTAAAGTCGGTATGGATATGTTGACAAAAGACACAAAGACCGATGACTTATAACACATCGATCAATAACTCCCGAGTCTAACATTGAAAACAACATTTTTGTTTGCAAAATTTTTTTCATTCATCAACATAACACCTTTTGTAAATCACCTTTTAGGGTGGTACAATCGTTCCAACGCTTTTCCAAATCTTTTTTTTTTTTTTTTGCAAGAAATATTTTTTGTTGCGAGTAAATAGCTTCAAAAAACTTTTTTCAGTAAATACACTTCCATATGATATCTGTGTCATCTCAGCAATCTCACGGAGCTTCACTTTACGATCTTTCATTATAATTTTTGTCACTTCACTCACATTTTCCGGTGTAACGGCTTCCACAGGTCTACCCGAGCGTTCCGCGTCATTTGTGTCGGTACGACCACGTTTAAACTCGGCAAACCACCGACAAATCGTTGCTTTTGATGGACAAGAGTCCGGGTAACATTTTTCAATCCATTGTTTCGCTTGCACGGTGTTTTTACCCATTAAAAAACAATGTTTTATCAGAACACGAAACTCGGTTTTTTCCATTTTTTAAACAAACTACAAAACGACTTTACTCCAACCTCGATAACTCAGCTGTTTCTGGTCCGATCGACTTAAAATTTTGACACGTTTCAAGCAAAGGTTAGTACTCTAGAAAGACCTGGTTACTGGTTTACTACGAGCGCCATCTCTGGGTTAGTCTCGGGAGTTATTGATTGATGTGTTAAGAGAGAGTATTGAAATATAAATTGTGTGTACAAAAGAATAGCATTATTTTATAAATGTACCTTTGAAAAAAAATATGCGAAGGTTGAGAAATAAATATTTAAATTATATTTTAAACCCATGTTAATGCAAAGAATGTGGGATAATTACTAAACTTATTTTAAAAATGATTAGAATAAAGTTAAATACTACTTTGCACGTATTCAATAAATATTCTACCGTTATTCATAAGAAATACATGTATTTAGATATAATACAATCTTAAAAAGCTCTTCTTCAAATTCCTTCAGATCTCTCAGCTATTTGCTATTGTAAGAAGCGAGCTCGAACTTGTCTTTTAAGATGGCTAGCCACTGATCCGTCACAATCTCTTTAGACTGAAGTCTGGTCCATACACATACGGTTAATCGTTTTCTGGGTCGTTTCTGCATAAAAATCGTCAAATGTTACACAAAATTTAATGCAAATATTTTCTGTCATTTTGTCAAAACGATAAATCCAAAGGTGCTCATTACACTTACTCGGAAATTGGTCAGCGACTAACGACTTCTGCTGATGTGAAAAAATCATATATTCGCATTAGTATCTCATACATACTTGTAAGAAACCATGTTCCACTCGCTTCATCGTTGTCCAGATCCAAGTAAAGACACGATAAAATAACGGGAATGAGATACAAAGAAAACAAAGAGCACATGAAAAGTGCAATTATTGAATGACTGAGGCAAAATGGGGAGGCAATGAATCACCACAATCCCTGACCATGAAGTGCAGATGGTGATTTTCGTCACAAAATAGAGACCATTAAAAATCCAAATAAGTGGAAATGATCAAAAGGTTGTCTTTGAGATATATCCTTTGAAAGTTTGGGACAAAGAGAGGTCGACCCTTTTAATAAATTTATTTATTTATTTATTTTTCAATTTGAATTTTTGAATTGGACATGAATCATCATTTCTCGGAAAGTGAAACGTTTCAGTTAGAATTTTAAATTTTAAGATTTCCTTTTTAAGATCTCGGAGGTCAGTGAGATTATCTGTGCGTTCATTCATTTTTATTGAATTTTTTGTATAAATAAGGTCCGTAATAATTAAAAATAATGTCGAAACATTGTACAGGTGTCGCAGAAAATTCATATGGATGTCAGAACTTATTTTATCTCAAAATTAATATTAATACTGTAACTTTTACTTTGCTAAAAACAAATCCGTCCCCCCCCCCGATTACAACGAATCAACGGTTAGCTGTATGCATGTATATGTTACCGGCAAAGTTTGAAATCCAGCCTTCTGTAGAATGCCTTGGCATTGTATACAATGCCTAAAATTAGCCGGCAATGTATGAAACGATTTATCTTTCACATATTTCCTAGGTATTCTATAGAATGCCAAATGAGAAACCAGCAAAGTATAACATGCATCTCCGATTCGTTTCGAATATCACGTGGCAAGGCACGTGACATTTAACGCGCGCCTCAACCTCAGAATTTGTCAGTTGCACTTTGCGGTTTGCACGGGAGTGTCAAAACACGCAATTTTACTTAAATTTGTTGAACAAAAATTATTTTTTACTGTGATGCATGAAAATGAAGGAGCAAGCTGTAGTATTAGAGAAGGAGTCATGGTCTATAGACATGAAACAACGATTCGACGATGAATTGCGCAAAATGAGAGTTAACGCTGCAAAAAATCGTATTTTCTTAATTGAAACTACTTACCAGAAGTTAATAAATGAAGTACAGAAAGCCAAAATGACTACCCAGGGACTATTGATTGCTGAATCGCTATGATGTGATTATTGTGGAAAACAAAAATAAACTCATTTAACCTGTTAAAGACAGCGTCAGTACTATACAGTATTACGTCTCGGACACTGAGTTGATTCACATACTTCATGAAGCTCATTTGTCTGTTGGACACTTAGGACGTGATAGAATGTCGAGAGAACTTTCAACCAATTACAAAAACATATCACTTCATGATATTGAACTGTACATCCACCTTTGTTGTGAAACCTATGTTTTTTTTCTGAATTTAATTCCTATTGTCAGGTAGATCTATTTGACTTTCAGTCTGAGCCAAATAGAGAATACAAATTTATTACGGTGTACCAAAATCATCTCACACAATTGTGATTCTCAAATCTCTATAGTCAAAAAAAAAAAACTGAAGACGTAGCCTAAAACCTAGTGGACATATTCGCGTTTCTTGGAGCGCCAACTATATTACAATCTTACAATGATAGGGAATTTGCCAATTATGTGGTGACCAGCTTGAAGTAGTTTTGGCCAGCATTGAAAATCGTCCATAGAAAGCCTCGCCATTCATAAAGCCAAGGTAGTGTCGAAAGAGCTAATCAAGATATCAAAAATATGCTTTGTACTTGGATGCAAGATAATAAATTTGACCGCTAGAGTGAAGGACTGCGTTTCGTACAATTTATGAAAAATAGAGTTTATCATTCTGGGATCAAAAGAACACCATACGAAGCTCTTTTTGGCTTCAAACCTAAATTAGGGCTTACAACGTCTTTTCTATCCGAAGATGTTTTAAAAGACACAAATACAGAGAAGCATCTAGAAAAAGTAATAGAAAGCGTCCAAACAATTGAAAAAGGCGAAACTAATCATATTATGCAAGAAAAAGAGCCAGTTTCAAAAAACATACATACGATTATAGTCGATAATGGATTAAACCAACATGATGAAGGCATGCTTACTGAAGAGATTTTCGTTTCTGATACCTGTTGTGTGTGTTTAAAAAAAACGAGTGATGCACTTGCATGCAAAATGTGTATTCAAAAAATTCATATCTTCTGTGTCCATGCTAGTAAAGGTGATGAAATGGATATTTTGTGCAATATTTGTTTCGAAACTGATAATTCTATGGAAAGTAAAATAAACTCTAAAATCAATCTCGAAATACAAGCCAAAAATGATAATGAATTCGGGAAAAAAAATTCTTACTGCTAATTTGTGAGCTACTGTGCGTGTTCCTATTCTTAACGTCTATAAGGGGCGAGGTGATTCGCGTAATATATTGGCAGCTGTAATGAGTGTGACAGAGGACGGTTTCTATCAACTTGGAATTTCTGAAGTAATTTTAAAACAAGTATATGAGAGATCACAATTCACTTGATGCCCTAAAAGCTTGCTTAGAATTGAAGGTATTCCTGACCACGAAATTACTCTCCGTTCAATTCCAATTGCTCAGTCCAGTAGCAGTGGCGAAGGATTCGTTTGGCACTTCGTAGAGAACAAAGTGCCAAAATATGAAATGTCTTAGTGTGAAAAATGTGATGATATGTAATTCAGAATGCCATTCAAGTTAGCCATGTTGCAACAAGTAGGTTAATTTCTTATTTTTTATATGAACATTTTGTTTCCCTTAATAAGAAAGACATAAATTATGTTTTGTACAACTTGCATTTTTCTTTACGCATTTTGAATAAGTTTTTTTTAATGGCACTCTCATTATTTTTTCAGAACAACATTTTTATTTTTGAGAAATTCACATCCTTTACATAATAACTTCATCAGGGCGTTTTTTTCATATTTTGCCTAAATAGCATATATATATATATATATATATATATTTCGACGATTTCACGCCGTATTAATAATATAAGCTCTATTTCTATTAATAAAACTGACAAGGTTTATAATTGAGTAATGTTTATTATTGAATATCGAAAAGAAAATTCAAAAAACTAATATATGCAGTTATATTTTTAATTTCAATTAAAGTATTTGGTGTAAGTTTTCTATACTTAAAAGCATTTCTAAGTTAATCGTATTTAGATATACTAATTAGGAATTGAAATTATATTGCATACATTTTGGTGTTCACATGTTGTTAAAGTATTAATACTACTGAAGTAAAAGAAGAAAGAAATTTCATTAAGGTTTTTGCATTTAATTTAATTTGGATAAAATAATCACAATAAAGCGTGTTTTTCTTTATGATATTGCCAAATAGTTTCCACTTTTAAAAGTTATTAATTTATCAATTTCTTTTCTATATTTTAATAGTTATAGACCATTCCATTCAGCTTTTTTAGTAAGTATATATGTCTGTATTAAATTTTCACAATGGGAAAGTTATACAATTTTCATTTTTTATTTGAGAAGTGATTATAGATTCGAATATTAAAATTATATATCACATTTCATATATTTCCTATATTGTGAGAGGCTAACTTTTAAAATTACACTTTTATTCTACAAAATAAATTCTTGTATTTATGCCATCACGAGAAAGTTAAATTAAATAATTCTTACATACTTAATAATATCACATAAGAAAGATGGAAGATACTATTATGACTTCGAGTATAATTCCATTGTAATATAATATTTTGTACACTTCCTAGAAATAAATTTGCTTTTATAAAATTAAATACTTTTCTACAGAAAATGCATCCAGAAATGAAATGTTTTTTACTTATGTTTTTTAAACAATTTGTTACTACTCAAATAATAAATACTGTAATTTAATAACGAGGATACCCACAAAACAGTTCAAGAATAACGAGATAAATCTTAAAACTTTCTTATGTTTTAAAAATTAAATTTAAACTCTTTATTTCTGTGAAAGAAAAAAAACTAATTTTCTTAAGATTTTCTCATCTTTTGTGAAAGTGATGAGTATCCAATATATATATATATATCCATGCCGTAAGTCAACAATCATTTGTAATAAAATATCTACGATATCAGAATAATTAACAAATTAATCCAATTTTTAAATTGAAATACCTTTTTTTAAAGTTAATGCAAATTCCAATATGAAGTCTCTCTGAAACATCAATCAAAATTTGAACTTACAATCGGTAATAAAGAATTTTGGGGTGCTAATTGTTTTGAAAGAATTTGCATTCATATCTCTGAATTTCTAACTAGAGGAGTGTCTTTTGAGAAGTTTTCAAATAATCAACGGGACAAACGTGTCAATTAGATGCTAAAAGTAATATTTCCTAACTTCGAAGAAAATGAATTAAATGAAATAATAATTTCCATGATTTCAATGACAAGAAAAAACTTTGAAAATTCAAGTTATGTTAATGTTAAAATATAACGTTAAGTTCATGTAACTTATATCTTTATAAATAATAAAGGTTATTTGACCCTAGTTCTTTTTTAACGTATGATAATCTATTGATGCTCATTTAACTGCTATGAATACTCTTTTAAATGACAGTCTCCATATATATTTAAAATAATTAGTGCGATATATTATAATTAATAAAGTATTTTCTGGTTAATATAATTAAATAACCCTTTGAAAATACTCTATTAATTATAATTTTACATCATTTATGTTATATTATCTTAACGAAAATTTTACAATTCTTACAATTATTGTATATATTGAATTAAAGAATATATTTCGAAGTTATATTTTAATAAAACAATGAAAGAAGGACAAATCTCTCAATTAAAATAAATTCATAATAATATATAATAATTAAGGTAAAATAAATAGTTTATATTTAGATGTTTATGTTGTTATTTTTTTGCACAAGCAACTTTAATCTAAAGATACGTGCTGTGGAATTGACTCTTTTCTGAAACAAGAGTTACCCTTTTTCTATTAATTATTTCTAATGTATTCCAACATTTTTTTTTAATTTCATTCTCTCGTCTCCATATACATTTCAGTAAAACTGAAAGTTTAAGCGAATCTCTAAGATATGTGAATATCAGAAATGCACTGACCTGGAAACAAGGATATCTGTCGCCGTATTGTACATTTAAAAATCTCAAGATTCAAGAAAACACCAATCTGTCAAAGAACTCCGAATATTTTAATTATATATTCCACATTACAATGGAGAAATTTATAGGAAAGCAAATTTCCATTTAAGCTTCTCTGCATTAGTTTTAGTGAACTTTCCTTCTTTGAAGCTCTGTATTTTATAATGGAACCAGACAAGAAGAAATTTAATTCTAATAACGTGTCAACTGCAAACTGTATTAGGTACATTAAAATGATTTGACTTTTGAATCTGCTATATTATTATTTTCGCTGACTTTAAAGTCCAATTTATTTCATCGAATATTGATCCCCCCCCCTTACTGGTGATAATGCAATGAATATATATCAAGTGGGGGAGAATATGGAATAAAAAATGCCATATTTATTCCCACTTGATATATATGTAGTGCATTACAAAAAGATAAGAGAACGAACAAAAGTTAATAAGGATCATCAAAGTGTTACACGGAAATTAAATTCTTTAAGAATTTCATGACATTTGATAATAAACGTTGGCAAAGTACAAATGTACATTGTCGATTTCTTTGAAATATATTATAATTGAAAATGTTTAAAAGTTAATCCAATTTCTAAGCTATGTGAAATGACTTTATTCGATACTTTACAGCTGAACATAACGATTATCCGATTTCAAATAGAATTTAAAAGACTTTTATCGATTTCACTACCGGAGGGTGAAAAAATGAAGTGCTTCCCTGGGCCCGAGGCTTCTTACCGCGGAGTGTCACGCTGCGCCCAGATGATTTTAGTTAATACTAAGCCTCATTCGCGAAAAAAAATTCCTCTAAAATCAACTATTCGTTAGAATATTTTGGTTTTTACATTTATTATTAAAAATGCATTAAACTTAATATATACACACAAAAAAAGATTTAATCGAAAATTGTATGGTTTATACATAAAATTATTACATAAAAATAATATCTTTTACGAAAATACAAAATATACTTAAATTTGTTACACAAGTTTCATGGTGTAATGATGTACTTATTACATAAAATATTACGATATAAAAAAATGAATCTTATTTCGCTGTATGTTAGTTTTATAAAAAAAAAATTCTTCAATGCATAGTCCAACGTCACATGTCTTACAAACATATTGTCAACTTTTGATGCTTCATGCAAGATTTTGTACAATGGGCAAATCTTTTTCTTCCTTTTTTCCCCCCTTTAATGGCTATGTACAGAGTTGGATTATTTTCGCTAACATCACTGTCAGATTCATTCATTAATTCGCAAATCTCAGTATCAGATAAATACTTTCTTTTCATCATTAATGTCACTACAAATAAAAATCGACAGAATGAAACGTACAGCTGAGAGCATCTGCTACAAAAAGCCTATTCCCCATAAACATCCACAAATTTTCATTCGAACTTCTAAGAAGCAAGCAAGGCTATACTCAGGACGATAAAACATATCTCATTTAAACTACCCTAGAAGATGTTGGGATATAGCAGCACTATGAGAGTAGGATTTGCATTACTGAAATAAAGACAGTTTACCTCTTCTGTGTTTTGAATGATTCTTCGCAGTCGTCAAAAGCCTGACAATAAGCAGCTGAATTGATGTAGGGCCCCGTTCGATAAATCCAACAAGCAATGCACTATTTTGGTCCCACAAACTCGTAGCTGTTAACTTCCTGCTATTGAAATCTGTTGCATCCTTGTTCCCCTTCATCGCGAACGTCGGCACGCCCCACTTCAAATTACATTATTCCTGCACAACACTCAAAAAGTGTTCACCATATACTCGACTCAATTTTCAGGAAAGGTCTGCTGTGTCATGTGCTTCTTCTTGAAAAAAAGGAATAATACCTCGATATTGGCGGGGTCATTAATTGTACCTATACTCGCATGTTTAAAAACTTACAAATCAGCTTAAATGGTGAGATGGCGTTGGTAATTAAATATGTTATACACTTTATAACAACAACAACAAAAAAAAACGCACAAGAAGGAGTTGGGCGATTGTAATAAAATTTCTTATGCAAAGACATTTGGAAGGAACATGCAAATGATTAAAATTTGGTGTTCAATGAATGAATAGCGGGAGCTACAACGCATCAGAACTGCGCACTCAGCAGATGTATATAAGAAGCGATTCTCAAACTGATTATCAAACTTTCTGTTACATTGCGATTTAGGATACCTTTCAATGACTGAAAAAATGCCTCTCCGCAGAATTCGATCTCATTAAGAGCAATTGAAAGAGTTTGAAAGAGATCGTATCATTGGATTGAAAGAGGCAGGTTGGGTAAATTGAAGAATCGCTCGTATATGGGTCGAAGCGATGCGATGATTAGAAGATGCTGCCAAGAATGGGTGGACAACGGCAGATTTCAGCGTCATTATGGTAGCGGTTGAGCTAAGGCCACAGCAGATCGGGGGAATTGTAAGATCCTCTATCACAGAGCCTGATACATCGTTATCAACCATCAGACGCCCGATATTGCACACGAATGTCTACCATGACCATTCACAGACATCTGATAGAGCAAATTCTACCCTCGTAATGACCGCTACGCCACCTACCACTCAAGCCTACACATTGTCCAGCCAGATTACAGTGGTGCTCGGCTCGATCAGGTTGGAATGAAGCTGACTGGGGACGTAGAGTGTTTCGCGACGAATCCCACTTCCAACTGTGTCCTGACGATCATCGAAGACGTGTCTGGGGACGCCCAGGATAGCGTGCCAATCCTGCTTTCACTATTGCACGTCACACAGGCCCTCAACCAGGAGTTATGGTCTGGGGTGCCATTTCCCTTGATAGCCGAACTCCTTTGGTCGTCATTAGAAGCACACTTACAACACAGCGGTACGTAGACGACATTCTGAGACCTGTTTTGTTACCATTCCTTTTGCAGTACTCTGGCCTTATTTTTCAGCAAGATAATGGCAAACCATCTACGGTACGTGTTGCTATGAACTGTCTTACAGCTTGTCAAACACTTCCTTGACCAGCTAGATCTCTCTCCAATCGAGCATGTCTGGGATACGATGGGAAAGCGACTGCATCTACCAAGGGATGTTGATGACCTAACCTGTCAGTTGGAGCAAATTTCTTGCGAAATACCGCATAATACCATCAGGGAGCATTATCACACTATGTCATGTCATGTGCAGCTTACATCCCGGCTTGAGGTGGGTCAACACCTTATTCAGCTCGTTACTTTGTAACTATGTAAGTCTGAAATAAATCATTCAATGTTTCTAAAATTTTAATCGTTTTCCATTCTGTATATAGTTTTCCTATTAGCCAAATTTCTCTCCATCGGACAACTCCTTCTTTATGCGTCGATGTTTTTTTTTTGTTATAGAGTTTAATTAGAGAGATGCGAAATCGCCGAATGTGAATCTTCTCTCCCTACAGCTTGTCTGGTTGTTCAGCAGCTAAATCAGCGGTTGAAAATAAAAGACCTTTGTATATATATATATATATATATATATGTGTGTGTGTGTGTGTGTCTGTGTGTGTGTGTATCTGTGTGTGCGTGCGTGCGTGTGTGTGAGTGAGTGAGTGAGTGAATAATACAGAATATAACCTTATCTGGAGAACAAACTAATATTTTTATAACAATAGCTCTTACGGAGAAAGTTATGGTAAATTGAGCTCTGAACATTGAAATTTTCTTTAAATGTCATTTGTAATTTTCTTTTCACAGCAACATAAAAAAATATCTTCTACTTAATATGAAAATCTCGAAAATATTCTACTCTCTATATAAATATTTGAATATATGTATATGTAATGATTTAACTTTAATTCCTATTAGTTTCTCAAAATAATAATTTAATTTCCTAATTTTTCCCATTTTCTCATTTAAAAAAAAAGGCATTCACTCTTATTTCCTGATACCATTCTTTTTATCTTTAATTTATGCAATCACGCTCTCTTACAATCTGCAAAGTCAGCTGTTCACACAGCTCCCGAATTGCAGGGATGATTCCTATCAAACTTTAGTTTTGCTCATAGATTCCTTTAAAATCCCTGCATTAATAACACATGTTCTGTGACGTTTTTATTGAAATTCTCCTGCTATGTAACTAAAAACACAACGAAACGCCCTCTCTTGCTCACTTTTGCTCTCATAATCTGTATCGAACAGTGGAGTTATAACTCCTGCCGAGTGGAAATGGTCTCTCTCCTCTCTACAATAAAATAATTACTTAAAAATGAAATAGGCTTCGACTGTTTTATAAACAACATCATTAAATAGTTATATTTAAAAGAAAGACTTTACATATATATGTGTGTTAACATTTGCTTTAACGGAATAGCTTAACATTTTTTACAATTATGTTTTGGACAGAGTTATGAAAAATCCATTTAAATGATAACGGTTATGTTGCTTCAAATCTCGATCAGATATTCCAAACTCATGAACACGTATTGAAACCTGATACAGTTTGTTTGTTTTTTTAATTCATAGGACTCTCGTCTTAAAATGTAAAATAATGAGCCTCAATTTCGGAAAAGAAAATACTGAACTAAGTAACAGAAAATGATTAAATTACGTAAGCAGCTACTAAATAAAATCTTGAAGTTAGAAATTAGTCGCAATCTCATGTTGCGCTGCTGTATTTAAAGCTAAAAAAGTAAATACCTAATAATATAGTTTTTCATAATTTAATTTAGTGTCTTTTAAAGCACTAAATTTCCTTTCATCGTATGAGAACACACTTATAACGGGGTGCAATCGCGTATTTTCCTGTGCCTAACTTTTGCAGACTTAAATATGATGCTTGAATTGAGGATTCCTTCCAATAAAAGAACTTGACTTAAGTAAAGTAGAAGTGATTTGGTGACGAACAGTGAAATGATGTTGAGAATTATCGAATTTATGTGCGCGTCATACAAGAGTTAGTGGAGAGAGAGAGAGTGAAAAGAACTCAGAATTTAATATCCAATAAATAAGAATGGAGCTCCAACTAGTAAAAGTGAATATATATGGGAAAGAAGTTAATCAGCAATAGTCAATGAGTCTGCATCTACTTGCAAGTGTTGTAAGTGATGCTGACCGATTATTATTATACAGTAAAGCTTCTATTACAATTTATTTATGATCACATAAATGGATCATATCGATGAAATCTGATGCATATATGGATTTTATTTACAGATTTATTTATGTAAATGATGAGCTTTGACTATTCACATATACCAATAAATTAATTTGGTTGGCATAACTGTTTGATTTTCTGTTTATTTGACCGTGATTAATAACTATGTTAAATATTAATTAATATTGGCACTAGCAAGTGAAGAAAATATTTCCTGGGGGTTATTCAATAAAGTACAATTTTTTTAGTAAAAACAGTTCCCCCAGTTTTTTTGCATAAACGGTTTCAGAAATGAACTTGATCTGGCTCTAAAGAAATAAAATCGATGGAATTGACTTAATTCCAATTCACAAAATAAGGTAAATAAAAATATAAATGAGCTCTGAAATCTAAAGAAACCCTATGTTAAATATCTAACACTATAGTATATGTTTATTAATTTTTGTTAATTACTTATTATTTGTATCAAATCTCTAATTATATAAACTTAATCTAAAGTCTACGAATTTTATGGAGTATTTGTAACAAATTTTAAGAACAATTAAAATTATAAACCTTACAAATAACTCTATTAAATGTTCTTTATTCCTAAAAGTAACAAAAGAAATAGTTGTTTGTATGATTGTTTCGTTCTGTTCTTATTTCTAAAATATATCTCTCAGAAAAGCGTTTACGAATTATTTTAAACAACTTAACATGAATATCACAAGTCTTTCTCTAATAAGTTTCGTATGTTATTTTTATGCATAAAATGTTGCTATTTCATATCTCATTTACTAGAATATATGTTTGTAGCATGTACTCTTTCATAAAGAATATTTTCATTCACACAAATAAATTCAAAAGATTTTTAAGATTTGAGTTAATTGAAATAATTATTGGTTTTTTCTAAACCAAAGGATAAAATTTAAATGAAATTGTGTCTCATATCACAATAAAAAATCAAATTATTGGTTTATTGGTCAAAGTAACGGAAAGTAAAATAAAATTTTAAGAAACTATATATCAATCGAATTTCAATAAACCTTTCCGCTTTTGTTTCATGTTGGTTGTAATATTTTTTTCATTCCGTGAGCTTCCGATTTTAGATATTGTATCATATCACTATATAGAAGGATTTTTGTGATTGTTATGAAATTGGTATATTCCTGTAAAAGGTATATAATAAGAAGTATCAACTTTTTTTCTTCGAACATTTCTTCAGTTATAATAATACAGAATAAAGAATTTATCAGTTTTCTTATCTCCATCTAAATGATCAATGATATAGGTTTTGCATAATCTAACAAGAAAAATAAATTGAAAATATTCCAAGTTGATATAAATTCAGAATTGAATTGTATCGGAAATATTAAAACTCAAACATAAGTTTGAATTTTGATTTGAATATATTATGAATTATATATATGAAAAAATAACTCCACATTGGTTTTAAATAATTTACTTTAAAATAAAAGGATTTTCTTTTCTTTATTGAGGTATAATGTGTTCGAAAAATGATATATTCTACGTAGGAATATATATTTATATCCAGATACGAATAGTATGAATTAATATTTGCAACAATGAATATTTTAATGATGTGTTTATTTTTCTGTTTCCATTTTTACAATTTATGTTTGTATATAAATTTGTTCTAACACAAAAAAATATTTCATTCAAATTCTTTTTATTTTAATAATGATAATCTCGATTCAATTAATTCTTTTTTAAAGTTTTGTAAAATTATTTTCTTTTAAGTACCATTACTTCAAATTATAATTTAACTCTCAATATGAAATTCGAACAAATTTAAGTATTTAAATTAAATGTTTTTATCAATGACAAATATTCTTTCTAACTTTTATTTTACAGTGCATATTCAAAAGTGAAGAAACATTTATATTTTGAGAAAGAAGTTTGTAAATAGTAATTTAATTTTGAGAACATCATTACATTCAAGAATACTATTTCCAATACATGAAACAAATTGTGCTACATTACGACAAATACCGAAAATTCCCTTTTTTCCTCATACATATAATAATTGTAGAAAATAAATAAGTTTCTAGGTAAAATGCATCTCAATGTTGTATTAAAAATTTATATCAGAATTATTCCTTATCATTACAACCAAAAACGAAATATGAAAAATTAACAGTTCTCTCATTCTAGCATTCATTATCTCGCTAATTTTGTCAGTACCTAGATATTTTTCAATTGCAGAATATATTAATATTTCTGTGTGTTCAATTATGAGTTTAAGAATTCGGACATTTTATTTTTTGCGATTACTGTATGTGTATAATTATTTTGTAGGAACGTTTGTCATGTCGCTGAATTTTTAAGGATTGACAGACATCCAGACGAAAATGTGTAACGAATTGATTTCGTTATGATTAAGGGATAAAAATGACGCAATAATAATTAGTCGAATACCTTTAAACAATTTATTTAACAATGCACTTACAATATCATAGTAAATTAATGATGTGTAATGGTTAACTTATCACATTCTTATCCGATTATTATAGGGAGGATTCTTGATAAATAAACTCACAACCTCAAATCACTGATTGTAATTCAAGCAAACTTATAGAGACGGAATCAAAGTCTTACATACACGGTTAATATAACACCTCATAGTTATTCGAACCAATATAGCGTTCTCTGAAACTCTCAATTTCCTCTGTCTCATCTAATCCAATTACTATGCTTCTTAAATAAAAAAGCTAATTTACAAATGTCACTATTCTTATACAAGGTGGTCTTATAACAAATATCATATATATTTAAGTAGCCCAGAGGTTAGTCAAAGACAATTGTGCATAATAACAATATAAGTAAATTATAAGTGTTAATTTTATCTTTTTTTAAAAAAAAATATAGGGTATAATTAAAAGAAAGTTTATTCTTTGCAAAAAATATATTTTGTTTTCATTCTCATCTTACGACTGTTATAGCTACGTGATGAAGTTTTGGGGAAACACCTCGTTAATACAATTTTCTGTAAGGTAAATGTACAAAATACCTCAGATTGTAAATTTATCAGCAAATTTCCACAAGATATATATTGAAGTCTTTAAAATTGACTTCAACTTACATCAGCCGTAATTTTTTCTTAGGATAATCTTTGTCGAATTCTTGGGACTAACTTGCAATTCATCGTCTTCGCATTCTTAGACCTCCCAAATTGAGACTAACGAATATGATCCCGTAAATGTGCAGGAATAGAACGGAAATATTTTTTAAAAATTATATTGAATATTAGAAAAGAAAATAAACTTTTCAGCCCGTTTTTTACACGTAAAGTTTATTTTTATCCCTCAACATAAATCAATTGTGCAAACATGAGAAATTTTAGGTGCAGCTAGAATTGTAGAATATTAATTTCGTATGTTATTAATAGCTGCGTTTAATGGAATACAATTACAAGCTATCGAAATTTCCAGCGCTAAGAAACAACACTACTATCAGGATACTATAATCAAGTTTCTTTAAAATAATTTATTGAGGAAGTCATTACATAAAGGTAGGAATTTAAAATAAATTACAGCTATACACGCGTTCAAAAAGTAATCGATCCGTCAATATGTATCGATAACGATTTCTATTTAAGAGCATTATAAGGAAATAATAAATAAGAATCTATTTCGTTATATTAAAATGACAATTTTCCAAGAGAAAAATTGAGAATTTCTCAGTAAATATCCCGGTTCAGACAATAAATAAAGAATTTTATACATTGGAAGTTGACTCGATACTACTATTCCAAACGAAAATCTAATTTTATCCATAAACCTCTACAGATCGGGAACTTCCCCTTTTAGTCTCTTAGGAACTAAGATTGAACAAGATTTTGCAATTTGTTTCAGATCAGTTGTAACTATCTTCTAAATTTGAATGAAAAGTAGTGAATAAATAAGGAATAAAATTAAACGGGATTCAGTATTATCTTCTTTTCCAAAACTTTTACAATAAGAAAGGAGTAAAATACAATACTCTTAATAGTTAAGAACTCTAAGACAAATCATTACCCAAGATTGAGTAAAACATTTTTCATTTGTAAATTGCTGCAAAAAATTTAACACAAATCGCAATCTAGTTTAGTAATCAGCTAATTGCGGACATCATGAAACAAATAGAAAAAGTAATTATTTTTTCTTAAAAAAGCAATTTTAGTTTTTTGGACAGAGTAAAGAGAAAAATTTTGGCCTTTTCTTTTCACTACATCTTTCGAAATTCGACAAGAATTCTATTAATATTATACGACGTGTGGGTATTAAATAACGCTGCTATAGGTAAAAGTACGCATGCGCCAAACGCCAGTGACAGACAGCTGTTTAGCGTGAAGCCTTCTCTTTCCAATGCAATGCCTCTCGTTTCTGAAAACAAATCCGTATACTCATTAGTATATCATTAAATTATTCCTCATTGGATCTGTGTACTCATTAAATCCATCCTCACTATTTTGTTGTTGTTGTTGTTGCTTCACAGGAAAAATAACAAGTTAGCAACGAATTGTTGTGAAATTTCACATGAAACTTAGAAATATCGCTACTGAAACTTATAATTTATTGAAAGAAGTGTATGATAATGAATGTTTACCACATGCATGTGTTTCTAATTAGTTTAAACATTTTTAAGATGGCTGAGAGGACTTTGAAGAGGATTCACGCCCAGGTTGCCCTCTCTCGACAAAAGCGGATGACAATATAAAAAAAAAGGTAATTTGTTTCTATCTGAACGTCGGTTAAATATTGATACGATTGCTGAGATAGTAGGAATTGACAAAGGATCTGCATGGCAAATGTTTCCATCAAGACAACTCGCCAGCTCATTCCACATTGTCTGCCAAAAGGTTTCTAGCAAAGAGATTTCTGGGTTTCTTCCCAGTGTTTGACCATCTGTCTTATTCACCCAATCTTGGGCCATGCGACTTCTGCCTGTCTCCTAGGGTGAAACGCTGTAGGTATAGACGAGGGTGTGTGTTGCAGGTGATAATAAGTAAATATGTATCATATCAGAATAAAATGTTTTACAAAATCAGTCTCGTTATTCAAAAACCCCACTTTGTGATTCAAGAATTCGTATGAAATTAAAATCCATTAATAATCATTAAGATTAGAATCAGAACTTTTGACATTTGGAATCAGAAATGTTAGCTTGAGTGGTGAAACAAAAAGGTAGAAAGAAATATAACTATTCAAAATGAATATTAATTAACATAAAGTAAGTGTACTTCCGAGCCCCAAACTCTACATAGAAAATTACTGTCAAGAATAGAAAATATCTTCTTCGAATTCTTAGTGCATTTTTTATTTACACATACAAAATATCCAAAGTGACCAATGTTAGCAACAAAAGGAGTAAAAACAGACAATTCTACTTTAAAAATCAATTATTAAATTAAATATTAAAATAAGAGCAAACGATAAATTATTAATGTAGGAAACAATGTTCCGTTAGGATATTAAAATAAAATGGGATGATAAAATATTAAATTAAAGTTATTTTAATAACGTATATATACCTTAAGCAAACAAAATGTAATTTTTGTGCTATAATGTTAACCTTTGTATCTAACACCATGTATCTTTTATTTTATGACCATGAATTTTTGTTGAAACCATTTTCTAAAGATAACAACATATTACCTCACGTTTATAATTATGAAGAGTTTATCAGTTGCAACTAAGCATCGAAAATCTAGCTTCACGATTTTTAAGTACAACTTCAAAATCGATGAATTTTAAGTAAAACTGAATTCCAACTGAAAAACTACAACGTGGTTTACAGGCTATTCTTTTTTTTTTTTTTTTTGAGCAGTACAGTTCCCAATATAAATCTCTCATCTCTATCGTATCCAAATATCCAAAAAGGCCGTTATATATTAAATTATAAACTTCACCTCTTTGACAGTTTTCATAGACAATTATGGAGAATTTATGCGTTTTTCACTGGTAGAAATGAAATCGGCAAAACAGAATAAAATTGTTTGGAAAATGTAATGTAAAAGACAAAAAAAGCTGTGATTCTCTACCACAAAGTTTATTAATATATTACTAAAATGCTTCGTATTAAAGTGTAATCACTGAATTAAGTTGTATCTATAGATGTAATAATAAGATGTTTAATTTCAAAACTCCTCCAAATTTTCCTTTATTTTTGAAAAAGCATAAAAATTTTAAAGAAACTTTAAATAATTCAAGTGCTATACGAGTATTACATTCTTAGTTGTGTTTCTTAAAAAATATAAGTTAAAATTTACCATATCGAACTTAAATTCAATTAGAATAAAAAAATATTTTAGTATAAAAGTTTCCTCAAAAACAAAACAAAAAAGTTTCCTAAATGAAGGAAACATACCCAGGCATTATTCATTTAAAACATTTTAAATAGAATTATTGGTGATTTCCCCCTTTTTCTATTAGTACGCAAATTAATTAAAATCCAATAACATTTGTTGATACACATATTTAACGAATTAAAAATGTAAGACATAAGACCCTTTTAAGGGAAAGGGGTAATTTTGCTTAAACAAAAACAAATAATATATTTAAATTAATTTTAATGTTTAAAAAAATTTATTTGGGTTTCTGGTTTATTTTTTTTCTTGCATTCCAGTAAATGAATTTATTCTATTCAAAACAGATTGTTTTAATATGATTGTGAAAGATTTAAAAAGAAAAATTAACTAATATAAACTGAGTAATGTGTAAAAAAGGCGAAAATTGATGAAATGTAATCATAGCCATAACTTTTTCATTTGCTATGAGATTTTCAAAATTCTTGATAAATCTGAACAGAAAATGTGTCTTCTCTGTGTAATGTACATGGTTTCTTTGTTCCCGTGTGCTCAAAACTCAAGAACTCACAGGGAGGTGAATTTCAGGTTCCGAAGAGTCATTGAGTTTCGGGCAGCTGAGGATTTCGTGCCTAACCAGCCTCAACCATGATCTTATGACTTTCACTACTTCCCAAAGTACCTTAATGGGCATGACTTTCATTCTGACGGCAATGTGATAGCTTTCATTAAAGCTTGATTTCGATAACAACTACTAAAATTGTTATTCACTGAGATTTCCCAACTATCAAATAGATTGAGGTGGAGAATATATGTGTTTTGGAATGAGAACTACATCTAAAAGTGAATAATGCATAATATAGAAAATACATGTGACTTTTATTTATAACATGATTTCGAAAATCAGGTGTATATATATATATATATATATATATTAACTGCATAAAACTATATTCAATAAGTAAATACATCACAAACGAGTATCGTATTGAATAATTATACATGATTCATTGAATAAACTCTTGCTATCGAATTCCGCGACTTATTTAATTTCTGTTATCCATATCTTTGCTTTGCTCTCTTGTCTCTCTTTCCTCGTTTCTGTTTTGAACATTATATCTGTATTAATATTTCAAAAAAAATCTCTGAATATTGTCTATGATATGGTCATAGAAACATATCGTAAGGAAATCAAAGTAATATTTGAATAATAATCGACATATATTAATAAGAATCGAAATATTTTAGTAAGAGAAAAATTTTGGGAAATCCCAAATCCGTCTTTGAATAATTATACAGGAGTTAGATGTCAAAATCGAAATTATAATGTCAAAATAACTGTCTGCATGACTTTTTCGCTTATGAAAAATTGCTGTAGAATTGGAAAGAAATCATAATGTTCTATTTGAATAATGATGAATTCATAAATCTTATCATTAGATTCAGCTAACTTATCCTAATATGCTACTCATTATTTTGCAGCCATTATGCTCAATTTTGAATTGCAAGGATATAGTTACATTTCAAAATAATTTGTATTATTATCATTTTTTTACATTTTCATTTTATCAAATGATTTTCGACCCCCCGCTGCTCACTTCTTACTTGTATAATCCCATCTAGAGGAAGATTTCTATGTTACATGTTATTGATACTTCCATTTCAGTAATTATTTGTGATTTTACTTCAATATTAATGCATTTTATTTCGATAAAAATATAAATTCTCAGCTTAAAATTATCGGTATTCCAATTTTATTATCGTTTAGAATAATCAGTTTTATTAAATATAGTGATGAAACCTATCCTGAATAATATTAATTGTTGTATAATAATATATTCCTTTGGAATTGTATCATTATGTGAAAATTCAGAAATGGCTTAGTAAAGACAAACACTAATATTGTTTCAAAATTTCAAAAGCAAATAATAATATAATAAATCAGTATATCATCTTAGAAGAGTAATTAATTACCAACAAGAAAGGAACTTTCATTTTTTACGTATCTCCTTTAAAAAGTGTTTTATATAAACTCTAAAATATATTTGCTATTAATTTTTCTCAGAAATAAATTCCTTTTAATATTTTATTATAAAAGCATTTTCAGAACGAGAGCTGTAATAAAATAATAGCATTAAAACGTAGTATCATAAATTAGCAGAAATGTTTTTAAGAAATCTGTATTATCTGATGAACAATGAGACCCATCACAATCAAACAATGCGAACAAAAATGCATTCTTCAACTTTGGGCTTTCTTAACTTTCCTTTTAGTTTAGAAAATAATATATAAGAAAACAGCTCTTTATATTAAAACTATATTGCATTATATACATTGATTATATATATTCATATATTATTTCTTCTATTGTTTTAGAAACAGATAATTCCGTATTAAAAGTAAGATTAATCATTTTCATATTTGGTCTGTATATCATTTGTATTGGCATATAATTTAATAGTTTAAAAAAATTAAGTTAGTGTGGATTTAAAAACCTTTATATCGAATTCTCACTAAAATGAGATTAATAGTTTTTTTTTTTTATTTCATTTTGGACTAATTAAGGGTGATGATCTTATACAATTAAGGGAAATGTATAAGATCTGATTCGAGTATCAGATCTTATACATTTTAAAATGAAAATTAAAATGTATAAGATCTGATACTCGAATGCCTTCTTTGAATTGTTTATGAGATAATGAAAAAGAACATATATTATAATATATTATCTAATATATAAAGCACTATAATTACTACAAAATATAAATAGAGTTAGAGTGAAAAATAATTGCTAAATAAATACTTTGTTTTAAGAATTAGGATTCTGTTATGAACACAAAAATAATAGGAATAAGCGAATCAGCATTATTATTTTTTTAAAAAAAAATGTAAATTCGAAACTGTTAAGAAAATAAAGGAACAAATAATTCAAATAAAGTTGTTTAATTAACAGTTTTGGTCTTTGGACTGAAATGAGTGGTTAAATAGTGTTTTATTGGATCCAAACCCTCCCACTTGAAAATTACTTCATCATTCAAATAGATTTAAGAAACAAAATTCGAAAGAACAAAAATAAACATTCCCCAAATAATTGCATAAAAGAATTCAACAAGAATACGAAAAATAATAAAGTATCTAAAGATAATAAGAACTAAATCAGATAATAAAAATTAAATACACGCATAAATATAAATCTTATTATTAAGCGTAGAAAGGACTTAAGGGGTCTCAGGACCCTTAAACCTCAAAAATTTTGAGGTTTAATTTTTTTTTTTTTTTTTGAAAAAAATATATGTTAAAGCCTTATCTGTTCTGAATATTTTGGTACCAAAATTATAACGATACTTCGAAAACTCCTAGAGCTACCGAGAAAAATTTAACTTTGATTTTAATTATTTTATTATTTTTTTTCAACTTTAACTTCATTTTTCTCAAAACAAAAATTTTTAACTTGCGCGCAGGATTTCTCAGAAACTATTTAAGATATCAGAGTGAAATTTTATGTACATGTTCAAAAAAAGAGTTCTTTATGACTTATAGATCAAAGTTCATACAAATTATTAACAGAAAATCTTGTGTATGAATTTTAATAAGATTTTTTCTTAAAATTTCATATTTTTTTTAATAATTGAATTAAAAAAATCTTTTTATCTAAATTTCTCAAAAGTTTTGTATAACCTTAAAACTGAACTTTTTTTTACTAGGTAATATCACTTTTGTAAATTTTAATCAATAATATACATCAGAATCCTGCGTGCAGCAAAATATAGATTTTCTTAATGTTGAAAAAAAAATTGTGAAATTAATGAAATTTATTGTTCACTATAACTTCTTAAAAATTTCTTTAAATCTTATGAAAATATGAGAAATAATGTAAATAAATATGAATATTTCTTAATAAAAGTTTCAATTGTCTGCTTTGTTTCATTGGTAAATTATATTGTTTTGATATAAAATGATATTTTTTTCGATACACGGACAAGCGTTAAGAGTCCTGAGAAACCTTAAATCTAAAATTGAACTACAAAAACTTACAACTATTTCTAGAATGCTTATCATATACATATATTATCATGCGCCAGTTGAGGGCTTTTGTAAGGATCAGTGAATAAGATGTTTGCTTACACAAACCCCAGGGAGAGAAAAAATCTCTAGAAAGAATCATATTTAATGTAAATCATCGAAGATGGAGCTCGTGCTAAAGTAAACTGCACTGATCACCGATGCAATACGATTAAGTAATGTGAGAATTAAGTTGTTACACAACCAGAACTATTCTTTAAGTAAGAAGATTAAGTATTCAAAGTAAAGCTGTAATTTGAGTAATAAGTAAAAGTGAAGTGAAAAAATTATTAGTTAAGAAAGTAGAATATGAAAGCGAAAAGAAAGTTTGTAGATCAGAAGTGGGAAAAATGTTGAAAAAAGAAAGTTAAAATGTTTGAATCAGAAATTTGTGCTTTCTACAAATTCAAAAGGAGAATAACTCAACCTTTTACAGAAGAAGAGATAAATATTTCTCAAAACATTACGTCGAATATGGACTGGGAAATAAATTGAAAAAAACTAGGAAAGGTAAAACTGTGTTTTATTACGAAGTAAGTGAAGAAAATTTCAGTATTTAAATATGTCGTTCCACGACGAAGGACTAAAATGTGATTTGATAGAATTAAAGAAGGAACAAGGAGAAAATGTAAATCCAGATTCTGAAGTTGAAAACGTATATATATTATAGATATTAATGCATATAATCTAGAAGAATTTGGTGGACTAATGATGGAAAGAATAATTGAAGACAGGATTGAAAGGCAAGAAGGAATAAGATTTGAGAACAGAAATTGGAAGAAAAGGACAAAGAGCGAAGTATTATAATGGGAAAATTAAGTTGGAAGCTTAGAAGAGATAGATGAGAGGAGACAACTACTCTACAATGTAAACTTGCCAAAATAAAAGAAGAAAATTATAAGTTATTGCAGATTATAAGGAAACAGAATGTAATGATTCAGAAACAAAAAAAAGCGGATATACCACGAAGAACGATCTGAAATTCATCGGGAAAAGCTTGATTATGAATTGAAGAAAAAATAAAGAATTAGTTAAGATTCCAAAAATAATTAATAAGTTATCACAAGTCAAACGGGAAGATGTTAATATTGGGGTGGGGGAAAACAGAAACATTATCAATAAAAGAGAGGCGACTTAATTCCGGGGAAAGTGAAAATTCTAATCAGTTTAAAAAATTAGAAAAAATAAGGAATGAAACATGTGCCGAAAATTAAAAGAAAAAAGAAATGCAGATTAAAATACAAGAAAAGGACGGACAAAACCTTCCAAGATTGATCGTGAAAAAGGTACAATACATTAGAGTTTGGACGGGAACAATATCTGAGGAAAGAAAACGAAAGACCATGACGGTTGCAAATACAATTCCTTGCTTTAATACTGTGGTATGGGAAAGATGAATGCCAAAGATAAAGATGCAGTAGATTTAATAATGCAGAAAAGATTTAATAATGCAAAAAGAAAGCGAAGAATTAAAATGAATGCCATTCGAAGATACATTCGTGTGAAAGAAAAAATTGTTGGAGAAAAGGAAGACAAATTTTAAGAAAAACTGAAAAATTCTGTTAGAAAGGAAAAATGGTACATTTCAAAGGCAATGAGGCTATCATAAAGAGACACAGTCTTGGAGATAACATCAATAAAGGTTATGACAGGGAGGTCAAGTGTCAATGGACTTCAACAACGAATGGAAGAAAGATCATACGAAAGACCCGCGTCAAAATTTTACGCTATCTGGATAGAACAGGAAAAGTAAACTAAGATTCCCTCTTTTACTGCAAAAGCACGAATAGGCGATAGTGGAAGAAAAAAAGATGAAAACTTGGAGCTTGATCACCTATAAACACGTGCGTGCACAAGGAACCGAAAGTTAAGGGAAAGTTTTAACCCACCCTTCGATAGACTAAAGGTAACAATGGACCTCCTTTTTAAAAAAAAGTGAATGGTGAATTATCAAGGGGAAGTGGATAATAAATGAACCGAAAAAAATCCACTTCCTACTATATATATGTAAGCAAAATTTACTTACGTAAATACAACGATGACATAAGTAAGTGATTGCAAAATCAAAGCAAAATGATCATTTATTGAAAGAAAAATTACAAATGAATGGAGGTTTTAGTAACCTTTTGAGCCATCTCTGGCATGAATGCGTGATGTAATATGAAAGGCAGTGAGGCATACAAGTCCCATATGATGTCTTGCGTCATCTGTTCCACAGTTTCTGTAAACATGCCTATAATTTGACTAAACTCGTAGGGTGTCCAACTTGCCGTCCTCAATGGTACCAGATATTGTCGATCGGTGACAAATCTGGGGATCGAGCAGGCCAGGGAAGGGTGGAAATGTAGTGGAGGCGATCCTATGAAATCCTTACTGTGTGTAGGCGAGCACTGTCCTGTTGAAAAGGACCTCTTGGGAGCCCTTCCATGAGTGACCACACATTTGACTCAAGAATGTCACAAACGTACCTCTGGGGTGTCAGGATGTCGTAGATAATTATTAGGGATGTCCATGTGTCGTTTGCGATTGCACACCAAACCATAACACCAGTTGTGGGAGCAAGGTGCAGCTGTACAGCGAAGGCAAGATTGAGATGCTCACCACGGGGCCTCCTCATACGTACACGATTGCCATCACTGCCCGAATTGAATATGAATTCGTTAGTAAAGACGACCTGATTCAATTTGCAGTCCATTCCTTTCAAGCGTGACACCACTCCAAAAGGAAGCGACGGTTAGTGTGTTGCAATGGCAGTGAGCCCCGCAATAGTAACTGTCCTTCAGCCTGGCGCCTTGCGTTGGTACGGACTGACACAGAGGTCAGTAATGAAGATACGCCCTGTGAATAGATGGTAGATAACGAGACGTTTGGTGCTATGCGTGCCAGTCGAATGATGTGAAGGTCCTCTCTATTATTTGTCTACCGGGGACGTATTAAGCCTGGTCGCAGTGTAACAGGCATCACTCTTGTCCACTGGTCCCAACATCTTCTCACAGTAAAATCAGACGGCCTAGGTTGCAAGCATTGTCCTGTTGAAGACGAGCTAACCACTCGGATTCTATCATTCCCGTGATCCATCCCTTCTCGAACTCTGACAGCTGCTTGTATTGCTCATTAACTGGCATAATGACATCTCCAGTTAAAGAGCGTCCCTATACAACGGACTGAATATACGCAAACAATATCTGATTATCTGTTTTATTATCCCAGCAGAACGAAGTTCAACGCCCCATGGTGGTTTTAAGCAATCGCAATCACGCTGCATTTCTAATCATGTACATATCTTCATATACATATCTGTCTGACACCTACCTTCATGCCAAGTTTCATAACAATTC